>JAHZNA010003592.1:0-12900 GCA_027743935.1 Sinodicranocentrus sp. ZH6 | reverse complement strand
GGAGTTAAATTCCATTTTGAGACTTCCAAGACTCTTACCCAATTGATGTTTCAGGCTGGAAGCCCACGCTAGTTGTATGGACACTTGCGGCAGCAGGGATATCGTCAAATTCTTGAGAAACATTTATTTTTACATCACCTCCAGAAAAGTTAGCAAGATAAATGAAACCCTTGCCTTTAAAGATTCTGCAAAGTCGACAACAAATACATAAAAGATTTGTATGTTATCAGCCCACCTGCATTGCAATATAAATATACCTGGCATAGCCAAAGGCAGCTCCGGCATCAATCGCCTTTGCTTCCAACGAACCATATCTCCAAATGTCAGTTTTTCTCAGAGCAGATAATCGCTTATACACTTTCAAGTGACTTTCTCCAGTAGTGTTTGTTTGAGCTACAACGTTCAACTCACGGTAATTGGCATTAATTGGTAACCACGTCTTATTGGAAGTTGAGAATCCTGCAATAAACAAAGGAGAGGTTATGTTGGCTTATCTTTTGTTCTCATTCTATTTAAACTTAAACACAAAATATTCAATACAAAATCATACCAGCGTTAGCTTCAGCACTCCATTGCATAGGAGTACGCTCAGGGTCACGTGTGAACAATTGATATCTATCAGGTCCAGCTTGACAACCAGCTGGATCTACAGAATCCTCCCAACTGATATCCGCATCAATCATTCCAATTTCTTCTCCATAATACGTGACTTGACTTCCTGGCAGTAGCATAATAAGCATGTTAAAAGCATCCACAACTTCGGGACTGAATCTTGAGCCGATTCTGTGCTGGTCATGATTGCCGACAAGCCAGTTGGCTGTATTTCCTGCTGGCATTTTTTCCATCCATTCATCAATAACACCTGCAATGTCCGTTCCATTAAAATTCTTGGTGACCCTTTTAATGAACTCGAAATTGAATGGGAAATGAGCCACCGGCTTTTCAGGTGTTCCATAGTACAAAAACAATTTTTCCAGTGGCGATACATAAGCCTCAACCATCATACATCTGCAATGAAAATTATACCAGCATAACATGTAAAAATGTAAATGGTTGTTGCAAACTATGAGCATTTAGGTTAGGTCAGCAATTGACTATCAAGTATCTACAGTAGATAAAGCATGTACAAATAATGTCCATCAAAATCTAATCACCGTTCACGCCCATCCATCAAAGTGTAGATATCCAGAAGTTTCCTCATGTCTGCAAGGGCATCACGTGTAGCTGGCAAATCATACGTGTAGATGTGAAGCCAATATCCATGATCCGAAGGAATAGATTCTGGAGGTCTGTTAGGATCCTCTGGCTCATCCAAAAATCGTTGGTCTTCAAACATGGATGGAACAGTGTCCATTCGAAAACCGTCGACGCCCATGTCCAACCAGAATTTCATAGCTGCAATCATTTCCTCCAAAACTAAATGATTTTCAAAGTTGAAATCAGGTTGACCAGCGACAAACTGATGTAGGTAGAATTGCTGTCTGATCTCATTCCATTCCCATGCTGAACCTCCAAAGGAGCTTATCTAATAAGTAGTTATAATTGATGACCTGGTAGATTTGAATTTCCGAATCCAAATTTTAAATAATTGACTAAGTAATATTGTTGACAAATACCCAGTTATTAGGAACAATTGGTTTGTCGTCTTCGTCAAATCCTTTAGGATCTCTCCAAACATAGTAATCGCTATACTTTCCTTCGCGATGGATAGACATGTTGAACCACTTGTGCAAATCACTGGAGTGATTTGGGACAAAATCCATGACGAGTTTTAAACCTATTGGAATTTTTTTAAAAATATTGATCACCAAATCCAAGTAGCGAAGGACGAAAGTTTACAAATCATACCCTTATCTTTTAGAGCATTAGAGAGGGAGCGGAAGTCCTCCATGGTACCAAATATAGGATCAACATTAGTGAAATTTGAAATGTCATAACCAAAGTCCTTCATTGGAGACTCATAAATTGGTGAAAGCCATACCGCCCCAACACCGATGTCAACAAAATGGTCAATTTTTGATTCAATGCCTACATTAAGTCAATATTTATTCACCCCGATGGAATATTTAACTTTAGATTCATGGGTATTGGATGAAATCAACTTGAAATCCTTATAACATACCTTTCAAGTCACCAACGCCATCTCCATTGGAATCCATGTGAGATCTAGGATAAACTTGATAGATTGTACTTTCTTGCCACCATTTTAAAGGTTGTGGATTTGGATTTTCTGGAAGCTTTATTGCCAGTAATCCGTTGGAAAACAGCAGAAGAAGACAAAAACTGGATAGCCTTTGAAGTGCCATCTTCGGTAACTTAAATGTGAGAACTTTGCTAACCGGTAAACGGAGACAGAATGATGTTTCCCAAACTTTACCGAAAGTTTAAATAGGGATACATCATGTACACAAAATCATATCAATAATCTCAATATCTCAAACGATAAGTCCTTATGTAAAATGTTTTGAATTTATTGCGATTGTTTTTTACTTTTGATGCATGATATGCTGACACGGTGTATCATTTTGAAGTGCTTCAGTTTATCAGTTAGTTTAAACTATTGGGGGTATATAATTCCTACTTCTCCAGTATATCTAGTATTTTGACATTTATCACGAGCTCGTTTAGCTTAGCTATTTATTTATCAAGCATCGACAATCGACACGTTAACCTAATTTACCGGTAAACTTTATGAGTGTGCAGTAAAATTTTTATTGCACAATCTTTCAGAGATGTTTTTAATATTTGCTAATCTCGTCAGTACTGCTCTGTAAACCATACAACCATTTTGTTGACAATCATGACATGATAATTTAACATGATTATACAAGTATTATTTGTGGAATCTGGAGATTCGATTAAAGCAATCAACTGTCATTTTGCAGATTTCATTTATCATTCATAGTGGAAGGATATGTACAATCTGTCATTCAGCGACAGTTTTGTTAGCAGTGCAGTCGCTTGCGAATCGGCACAATTTTGAGAGGAAAGGAAATGATTAGGTGATAAAAAGTTTTCGAGGAAATTAGAGACTTGCGTAAACAACTGAATTCTTCTATGATAATTTTACCAATGCGCATTTTAGTCCCTACTTTTTCACAAATGTTCCTACATCCATTTAAAGAGGATGCTTCAAAGCAGAGAAAAGGACATGGCAAATGATAGTCATAGTCTACCGAGCTATTGTCAACTAGTGTCGTCAATGCAAACAGCGAAGCTAACGTAGCTTGCGGTTTTAAACAGAAACCCATAGCGCATATGTATCTACAAAGAAAAACAACCTTGATGCGAATAAATGCCTATTCAAAGCAGTCACACATTAAACATGTATTTTATTTTAAATTTCTATTCAAAGAGATGCTAGTGTGCATTTGCATCTCACTTCTCTTTAATACGGACACCGCTATACTGTAAATGAAATGTTTTTTTTGTCCAATGCGCACACCCACGAATGGCAAAGGAATAAGTATTATCCTAGAGCTAGTATCCTTACCACAACGACGGCTAAAAGACTTCTCATGCAAAAAGAAGTTCAGATTTGTTCGTATGTACACTTAATGTTATGCAGTTACGTGCTTTTACATCACCATAATCATCATCCTCAGCTCATCATCACGAACCAGTATTTCTTGAGCATTACATGGATGAAGCCAGTATAACTGAAACTTGCTAATGTTAGTTGTATATGCAGTATTTTTATTACTGACTCACTACTTTCCACATAGGTATGCATTTTAGAATTGAGTATATACACAAGCTGGTTTGAAACATGTACACAAGTAAACTATCGAAACATCTGTAAATATAACATAACAAGCATACTTCAAACCTTAGACGGCTTTGCAGTCCATTCCCTTTCAGTTTTAGTATTTTTCCAATCTCGAAATCCTCACCACCATCGCTACAATATCCTCATTTGCGATTTCACAATATGGTTTTCTAAATTACTGTGCAGGAAATTGGACGCAAAATACGTTAAAGTTTAGTGCGTTGTGGGTCGACGTTATATTCTTAGAAAAAATCTATAGCTTTGCGGTTTTTATCTTTTTGTGGATTGTCTTCGACATAATTATAAATAGTCCTGCGCACTGTATTATTCTCGTTGCTGTTTTATGCAAACAAGGTTCAAGTTCAGTCTAAACTCTGTGATCCTCGTGTGGTGTGTCAAAAGCACGTAATTTAGTGTTGCTATTCAATCTATTGTGCTGTGTGTTAAAATAAAATAAAATTCAGTTTAACAAGATGACATCGTTAAGATCTATTGTGAAGCAGTGTAAGTTTTACGAGATCAAGGATTTTTTCTTGAATTTAAAATCTGAATAATTTGTTATGCATTTATTTTTGTGCATATTGAATTTGTAGTGGTCACCAATGAAGTCATTCAGTGTGCGGATCCAAACAACAAATCCAGTGAATTCTACCAAGATTGGCGAGTTCTCATTGTGGACAAACATGCAACAAAGGTTTTGTCCAATTGCTGCAATATGCAAGGACTTGCGACTGAAGGAATTTCTATGGTTGAAGATTTGTACAAAGTTCGACAACCTTTCCCAACTCTAGAAGCGATATATGTTATCCAAGCTAATGAAGACTCTATTGGGTATCTTTTGATGGACTTGAAAAAAGACGAACCACTGTACAAAGCATTCCATATTTTCTTTCTGGAAAGTAGGTTTTCTGTCCTGCACATTTTTTAAAATTGGATTTAAATATATGTATGCTATAATGCTCATTTTTTTCAAAGTTTGTCCTACGGAATTGTTTGACCAACTTTGTGAGGTTAAGCACAAAAGGAGGATAAAAACATTGAAGGAAATCAATTTATCCTTTATAGCATCGGAAAGCCATGTAAATACTAATGTTCTTATAAAAATGCGCCTTTGTAAGACTTTGGGGGAAATAACGGAAAAATAAATAAAATGGTTTTTCTGATAGGTTTTCACAGTTGATGCAGAACCAACCATGAAGCTGTACTTTAATCCGCAACAGAAAGACGAGGATAACATGTTAACCGAATTGCAAAAAATTGCTGAGAGATTGGCTACTGTATGTGCAACTTTAGGAGAATTCCCGAGCATCCGATACAGGTTAATAGTTTATATCCCAGAAATTGCCAGCTACAAAACATCAACATATGATTGCCATATAGAACAAAAATATAAACGTTTTCTCATGTTTGTTTCTTAAACACAGAGCTGGCTATCCGAAAAACGTCGTTTTTGCGAAAGCAGTGGAACGAAAACTTCAAGAGTATAAAACCGCTGAACAAAGCATGGGAGAAGGTCCAGAAAAAATGAGATCACAAATGATAATTTTAGACAGAGGCTTTGATTGCGTATCTCCTGTACTGCATGAATTAACATTCCAAGCAATGATTCATGATCTGCTTGATGTGAAGGATAATGTTTACAGGTAAGGACAAAAACATTGCTAAAAGGCATAACATGAGTTCATATTAATTATGTATAGCTAAAACTACAGTGTGAAAAACAAGGCTTCTACATTATAAATTAGTTAATGTTACGCAATATGCATACGTGCGAGATTAACATGCAAATGAATATTTATTATAGATACCAGTCTGGGAGCAAAACAAAGGAAATACCTCTCGACGACAATGATGATTCATGGAAAGCGTTAAAAAACGCCCATATTGCTGAAGTCATGCAGTATGTTAAACATTTGCTATATACTTAACTTTAAACAAAATTGCGAACTTGTTACTTCATCTACTTTATCTTTTACAGAAAAGTGCCGGAAGAATATAAGAAATTTTTAGACTCCAAAAACATTAACCACAGCAAATCTAACATAAAAGATTTGCAACTTATGATCAAGAAAATGCCACAGTACCAAAAGCAGTTAACCATGTTGGATTCTCAAATTAATATGGCTGATGACTGTAATAAAGCGTTCAAGAGAATCGACAAATTGTGCGAGATTGAGCAGGTGTGTTTCTTCTGGCGACTATAAATTTTGAAAAAATACTTTTTCGGTAAGCCTTGACATTAATTACTGATGTTGAATTATATTTTAAGGATTTAGCAACAGCAGTAGACTCAGATGGAGAAAAAGTTAGGGACCCGATGTCTCAGATAAATCCAATAATCTTGGATATAGATACACAGACTGGTTTCACTGAATACGATAAGCTGCGACTTATCATACTCTATATTTTCTTCAAAAATGGAGTCCCCCAAAGTAGTTTACAGAAATTGCTCCAACACGCAAACATACCGGCAGATCTGCAGAGCATAATTACCAATTTGTCATTGCTTGGACAATGTGTGATTTCCGGGGTAAGTTCCTCTAATCTTGAAACTTTCAAATGTGCGGTGATTTGGTGGAACAGATAAATTGAATTTTTATAAATTTTAAATTAGGAGGGAGGCATTAACAGTCGTTACCAAATTCCAAGAAAAGAGCGAGAGAATGAAGGTATGCGGTATAAATTATCCCGATGGATTCCAGTGCTAAAAGATGTGATGGAGTATGCCTTGGAGGATGTACTCGATGAAAGGTTGTTTCCATTTCAACTCAACAGGCAGTCTGAAACTGGATACCGAGCGCCTACCAGGTTGTACTTTATCTTATTCAAGGATCTTGGATTTAAGTTTGCAAACTTATTTTTATTAATGATTTGTTTCTCTCGATTTTCAAATTCTTTAGTACGAGATATGGCATGTGGCATAAGCAAGGAACTCTCACCAAAAATCGACCCAAACTATTTATATTTGTAATGGGAGGTATAACCTACTCGGAAATAAGATCAGCGTATGAAATCAATGCGGAACAAAATGACTTCGAAGTCATAATCGGTGAGGATCAAATTTAAATATGAAACGTTAAACATATTAACGTTAAACCCAATTTAATAATTCTTTATTTGTTTCTCAACAGGATCCACGCACATAATAACCCCGAAAAAATTCCTCGAAAATATTCGCGAACTTTAAATGTTCATATTTATTCCAAACTCTAAACAAATGCCACTAAATCATTTTTACTTGAAATATTATTTGTCTCTTTTGTAAACTAACATCTTTTGAGTACACTTGCAGTTTTACCGAATCGAATATCTAACAGTATTAGGAATTAGAATCAGTTCTGTACCTACCTACACGAATCAAGCCAAGATTAGAAAAACATAAGTTAATATTAATACATACTGTGCATGTGTACGTATTTAAATAGGAGTAAATTCTGTCGCCATATTCTGAATTATTTACCGAAATTGACATTTTCATATGTATACCATTCACGTGTGATTTACCATTTAACGCAAAAATAAATAAATAAACCACTAGTTTTAATTTTAATTACTTTATCATGTAGTCCAATTTATTTTTAGTTATTCACGCAGTTGCATTAACTTATTATATTCGAAAATTTATATTTATTAATTTATAAAAATGAAAAGCTTGGCGTATACGTCAAGAGTATTTATCAAGAATATTTAATGTACTTTATGCACAAATTTTCCAAATTTGTTCTGTTTCATAAGCGTTGCATGGAACAAGCTGAATTTCAGATCCAGTACTCCTAGTTTTAGGCTTCAAACATTTTTTCGATNTAATGTACTTTATGCACAAATTTTCCAAATTTGTTCTGTTTCATAAGCGTTGCATGGAACAAGCTGAATTTCAGATCCAGTACTCCTAGTTTTAGGCTTCAAACATTTTTTCGATGAATATTGTTCAACGAGAAATTGTCCAGGATGACCTTGAACTGGTTTCACAATCCAACTTTGATCAAAGCTCTTTGGCTCACAGGCAGAATTTGTTATTGGCTTTCCATTTTTTGACGTTAGACAATAATAATTCCCGCGTCCCGCATCCGTTCTAATTGTTGTCTTGTTGAGGTCATTGTTGGAGATAAAATATTGTTGGTCTTTGCTCGCCTTATCCCTACATGGAAAATAGAAAATGAACTTGTAAAAATATACGAAAAAATTGCATGCATACACACATTTGAACTGCACAAACACTTTTTGATACGTATTATGTTTATGCATATTTACCAATAAGAACATTCATCTAGGACGACTTTCGATTCTGGTAGGATACCGAATGCTTCCATTTTCAAACATTTTCCCGCTGAAAAGTTTTGAATGAAAACGGTGTTGTTGGAAGGCTGCACGCCAGTACTTGTTGAAAGTTTGCACAGCTTTTGCGATTGTGCAGATGTTACAAGTAATAGGACGATTAACAAGTGGATTTTCTTATCAGCTCCACCGTTGTCGAATGATAAATGGAAAGCCATCTTTGACAATTGAGCTTCGAATAATGTTGCAATTTACAATTGTACAATGTCTCCAAAGATTGGCCTAGAAAATATGTTGAAGGTTTCAATTTCGTCGGTTTGCAGAATTTAAGGAATTTAAAATAAGTTTTGTCTCGAAACTTGACGTTGACGCTCACGTTTAGTGAGAACTTCAGGTTACGAATATAAACTTTGAATGCACAAAATTGAACTAAATTCAGAAAATATATTCCGCCCCTGTCTTGCAGACGTGATACGTGATCTCCTTGCCTGACGAATGAACTTTGCTTATTAAATATTTATTTACTTTTACACAAATCCATATACCATAAAGAAGCTCACTTTGCTCAAGGTGAGGGTGACTGATTGGTGCAACGTGCAATCAAGTCATTTCATTAGTGGAGTATGGTATGTTCGTTCGTAATGTGTGTTCAGTTCACACGTATGCACTATGGAAAAAGCTCATTTCAGAGTTTTACATGAATATATATCGTCAGTTCTACTGCATCTTACGTTAGAAGTTCTTGGAAGTGCAATATAATTATCTTATTATGAGTTATAACTTGTTGTTAGCTTTTACCTGTTTGCCTCCGTGAATATGACGTCTGAAGGGATGAGATCATTTTTCTGCTCTATTAATTCGTATGCAATCAGCTTCAGGACATTATATAGTTCCTAAAAGTCCAAGAACTCTCTATTGGTAAAGAATTTTTATAATTTTTGGCATTCCTATTCTTATTCCCAGATTCTGACACTCTCAACATGTACATACGTCAATTCTTCATCTTGTGATGAATTGAAAAGTTCTAATATTGCTACTACGCTATGTAGGCGTAGGTTGACGAATACCTTTTAATCATTATGCCCGTAGTAAACTTTTCATCTTATCATCATCTCAAATTTGAATTTTGTTTGCATTGCTTGATATTATTCACAATTCACTACATCGTGAAGTATACACAAATGTCCTAAGCAAACATCCAAGTCTGCTTAAATGTACATATTTTCCTATTCCGTAAACCAAACTGATGTCAACAAGCAGAAAATGTACATATCATTGCATAACTTATCGTATCATTGTCATATCAGCCAGTCATCCATGATTAGATAAGGAGCGTCATATTCATTCTTAACTAAACATGCTGCACTTATCGTATAGCAGTAAAAACAGACCAATACATTTTTTACAGCCTTCCACACCAAATAAATTGTCTGGACTGATTGTGACTTTGAGTATACGATACAACACATGTTTCATTGGTACTTATTTTTTAGTAATGAAGTACTCATAAGTTTAGACGCAGTGATAAATTAAAAGTTTTCAAAATGTCTACCGAATTATCGGAAGTCCAAAACTCATCAAATGAGGTGAACGATTTTATTATTTCATGGGAGAATAGGCACAGCAATTTCATAGACATGTTGATTTCTTCCTCTCATAGGCACCAGGCTCAGGTAATTCTAATACCGGGTTTGTTCACAGTCAGGATGACATGACTGCTTCTATTAATGCTCCACCCAAGAGGCAATACGGGAGTTTAATATCCGGTTCCAATAACTTATACTTGGAAGGATATAAATGCAGTTGCCAAGATCAAGACGAACGCCATCAAATCATTGGTGTGTAAAGGAAAATCTGTCAATGAGCCAAAACAAATTCTCAGAAATGGTACTTATGTACATTAATTTTTCCAGTAAAACCGTCTGAGTCAAGGTTCGGTGCAAATATATTTTTAGCACTTCACATAAATTTATTTGCATATTTCTTGGGAATAGTTTCTGGTGTTGCTAGACCTGGAGAGATCCTGGCCATCATGGGTGCAAGGTGTGATTTATTTTCAATTCTTTCAAGGATAGAACAAAATAAAAATTATCAAAATTTCAAACGATATTTTTGTGCTTTGTACTCTTTAAATACAGTGGTGCTGGAAAAACAAGCTTATTAAATGTTATCACCTTTCGAAACACTGGATCATTAAGTGTTACCGGAAGTAAGATGGTAAATGGTGTACCAATCGATGCCGATGCCCTAACCTTGCTGTCCGCTTACATTCAGCAAGATGACATGTTCATTGGAACACTCACACCTAGGGAACATCTTACATTTCAAGCATTACTAAGAATGAATAAAGGGATCAACTATAAGGAGAGAATGAGGCGGGTAGAGGAAATAATTATGGAGGTTTGAAGGAATTTTTGTTAAATTCAATTTCATAATGAATGACATACAGCGATCGATGTCATGCATGATGTAATTTTATATACCAATCTAAATTCAGATGGGACTCGTTGGTTGCGCCGATACCGTTATAGGAATTGCTGGAAGAATCAAAGGTATATCAGGAGGACAGCAAAAGCGTCTTTCTGTAGCTTCCGAAGTAAGTACGAACATTCACATATTGGCAAATAAAACCTTGCTCTTTATGACAACATAATAAGTAAAAGTAAATGAGAATATTATTTTGTCACGTCCTTGAAGATTTTAACAGATCCCCAGTTAAAATTGACGTATTGGCAAATAAAACCTTGCTCTTTATGACAACATAATAAGTAAAAGTAAATGAGAATATTATTTTGTCACGTCCTTGAAGATTTTAACAGATCGGAGATGCCCAACAGGCTACTTCATATTTCTCGTCGTATGTAAATATTTGTTAAGGTCAATAGAGTTAAAATTTTACTCGTCAGCATGTTTTCACTGTTTGCAGAATCGGATATCCTTGCCCTAAAAATTTCAACCCTGCAGACTTTTACATTCGCACACTTGCTATTAAACCTGGAAGCGAGGAGTCTTGCTTGCAACAGTCCAAAGAACTCTGTGATAAATTTGATGAGAGTAGTGCGGCAAACGTTATCAACTCAATTGTAAGAGGATCACAAGGACATCTATCCAAATGCCCTTTTCAGAGTACAAATATGAAGAGAAAATTCATTTTGATTGATTTTTTTAGGTTAATTCGAATGTGACAGATGAAGCCCTTTTGCAATCTTTAAAGACAGCCATGAAATTGCGCCAGAAGTCACCATACAAAGCTTCATGGTTTAGCCAGTTTCGAGCATGTTTATGGCGCTCCGGAATAGTAATTTTGAAAGACCCTTTAGTACTCAGAGTTCAACTGATGCAGACAATTGTGAGAATCATTAGCTACAAATCCATTTACTTTTAATTACGTAATTTACATCTCACTTGTCTTCTAGTTTATGGGCTTGCTCATTGGGTTGGTATTTTTTGGACAAGATAAAGACCAAGAAGGGATTCAAAATATTAGTGGATGCATTTTCATCATTATGGCAAATTTAACGTTTTCCAGTATTTTCCCAGTTATGAATGTAAGACACTGTAAGCCCATATATTATGTCTTTATGTAATCTTTTACTAATTAACGGAACGTACCTTAAAATCTAGGTATTTTGGCAAGAACTACCAGTATTTCTGAGAGAGCATTCCAATGGAGTTTATAGAACAGACGCATACTATCTAGCGAAATCATTTGCAGAACTACCCGTGTATGTCTGCTTACCAGTTTTGTACATCAGTATTGCGTATTTTATGGTTGGATTAAATCCTGACATCAACCGATTTTTGATCGCAGTACTGATCGTGGTTTTAGTTGCCAATGTGGGATCTTCATTTGGTATGTTTTATAATGTCGTATAGTCTTATCCATAATTATAAGCTTAACCTTCAAGTTAACGCTTAAAATTTCTTTTAATTAAATGTTTAGGCTATATGGCGTCAACAATAACGCCGTCGTTTAATGCAACAATGGCTCTCGGTCCAATTTTCATTATGCCATTTATGTTGTTTGGGGGAAAGTTTCTGAACAAGGAGTACGTTCGTGTCCCTTCAGTTTTTATGCGAAATCTAAAATTCAAATGTCATAAAATCCTTTTCTTGAATGCAGCTCCATTCCTGTTTATTTCATCTGGCTAAAGTATCTTTCATGGTTCCTTCATGGAAATGAAGCCATGTCCATAAATCAGTGGAAAGGAGTAACTGAAATAAAATGTAATTCCAACTTCACCTGTATTGAAAATGGGGAACAAGTATTGGAAAGTCTAAGCTTTGAAGAGGTATGGATTTGAGTTATCCGGAGTACTGCACAATGAACAAGATTAAGTAGCAAAAAAATTACAGTGACTGATTGTTATTTTTACCTCAATTACAGGACAATTTCGTGACTGCCATTGCTGCTCTGGGTGGGCTTATTGTAGGAACAAGATTTATTTCTTTTCTCGGTCTTGCATTAAAAACTCGCAGATAAAATTAATTAATTGAGTTTGACCTTTATTTAACGTAACGTAAGTATAATTGCAGTAAACTGTAAATGTGACAAAGTTTTAGTAGAAGTAAGCTTGGAAAATATTGGCCATATTTTCTTAACAATATGGCGGTGTATTGATATTTGGTGTACCAGTATATCTGAATGTACCTATGAGCACTTAATTATGTGGTTAAGAAAGAATAGAATGTTTCAAAGAGATTTTTAAAGAAATATGTGAACGTGATTGTTATCGATTGCAAACATGTGCTGAGATTGCATACACCTGCGAATTGTCATCGCTTTTATATTAAGTTGATACCGTAAACACGCTAATAAAGTCAATCAATCAACAATAATTAAGGCTGTTCAACAG
>JAHZNA010003591.1:0-42283 GCA_027743935.1 Sinodicranocentrus sp. ZH6 | reverse complement strand
ATCAAAGTCTTACAATCCTTTTTCATATTTTGACACTGCAGTTGTAGCATTTGATTCCTGAAAAAATATAGCAAGTTTTTAGTTTATTATTGATCTGATAAAGTTACAGGTTTCTTACCACTAACGCTTTCTAGAAACAGAAGAGAAATAATGGGGATCAGGCAAAATGAGAAAATATTCATTTTTGCGATCGAAAAGAGGGGAAACTTTCAATCTAATGCGTTTGTCTTTAATTAAAAGATCTTCAGCTACTATATAAACTACAAAAAGCAACGTCCTTTTAAACTGACAATAAGTAGGTCACCAAGCAAATAAGTATCAGGTACAAGAATTCGTTCCATTGGCATTAAAAAAAGTTCTATTGTCCGTAAAATTTTCGCTAAAATGTTTAAGAAAATATTACTTACTGTTTGTAAAATGTATTCAAATCTTTTTTACAAAATAGCCATCACTTGGGTCAATACATTCCGATTGCCAGTTCATCATCTTGTCCGTTGCAGCCATAGCCATGGCCGTAAACACGGAACTGCCCTGAAGTTGCCCTCGCCAACCTAATGCAACATGGTCTGGAACATACTTTTTCAATGATTTGAGATGTGGGAGGGTGGGAGGCATAAGGGTCAGATTAAATAAATTTTATTTATTTCTTATATTTCTTTGTCTGGTCCTTGATTGTTTTCTTTATACTTTTGAATATCATATATATAAAAGGAACAGGTAAGAAATGAAAAATGTCGAGCTGCTACTATCTAATATCATAAAAGCAACCTGTATGTGGCTGAATGTGCTCGGTTGGACTTTGCTTTTTTTTTGGGGGGGGGGAATTTTTTTTCATGAGTAAGTTTAGTAACATCTCGAGTTGAAAAATGTTATCCCCAGTTGCAGCGCAAATAACAATTTCTAGTTCTCATATATTCATTTACTTTAAAGCTAATACCAACATGCACAAACATTTATTATAATTATATAAGGAACTCATAATTAATGTTTGTTTGCAGTTAAGATAACCTTTTGAAATAAAATTTTACCAGTATTCACATGAGTATGTTATGACTTGATCTGATTGCTAGTGCCAAACAATTATTTACATACGTCATACGTCATGAAGATAATTTTTATTACTTACTAAACACCCTGAAATTACTTGTTATACACGGGTGATCATGCCGATAAATGGTAAGCACTTTCTACATAGTTTAAAAGTTATGCTCTTCTAGACGAAGAATAGTGTGCCCAGCACTATCAACAACCGCTCAATCCCACATCCATTTAAATATATGTATGTATATATTCCTAACAAATTTTGTGCCCCCGTTATGGCTAAAAAAAACTATTTCTGTTTTACAATGCTAATTACAAAAGACAATTGAGTATCCTGCAAAATGTAATTTCGCTAAAAGATCCGTGATTAATTTAATTCATGTTGTTCCTAAAGGATAAACTACGCCAGCATTAAAAAGTATAAAACTGACACGTTTGACATGCCAGAAGACAAATAAATAACTTTCGGCTAATCTTATAATTTTAAAAATGAGCAAGTAAAATCAAGTGGGTTTCAGGACATAAACTCTTCCAAAAGTTTCCGCTCACTCCTCCCCTTTCCATGATCTTCCGATTCCTAAAATTTGAGGCGCTTTTGCTCCAGGTTTGTCTTCACCACTAGAAAGAACGTCCTCTGCAGGCAAAATCTAAGAAGGGCAGGACCTCTTCCCCTGTCCAGCTTATGAAATGGGCCGATTTTTAGGGCAATAGGAGTACACGATGAAAAGAACCTTTTCGACCAGCGACAATCCCGCCATTGTTTCGCAGAGTGTAAAATACCTCTCGACAATATCAAAGGTCGGCTACCAATGTCCAGAGCAAAAAAACAGAAGAGAATAACAGCAAACAAAAGTGTAATCATAAATATAAGCATTTCCACTCGTAGCTTATCACTAAATACGATCACTGTGTAGAGGATGGTAATCGTTAAGGCGGATCCATCGAATTGGACAACCGGCCAAGTGTCATGCTGGAAGCAGAGGTTACTCAAAACGACCATTATCTGGACTTGGCGATATAACATGGCCACTTTATATTTTTCATAGGTCTGGAGCGAGGCATCCTTGGCCAATTTTCTAGAAATATAAATAAATATCGCTTAATATTTACTTTGCTTTGCATTTGTCAAGGCATATATTGCGAATCACCAAACTTTAATATCACGACATACCTTATCCCTTGCAGATTGCGATGAATAATGTGCAAAGAAACAAGACACAGGTTGGCAACTAGGCATCCAGAAATAGAGATCGGGATTACAAAAAGCAGCTCAGCAACAAATACAAACAATCGGAAGTAAACCCCTACTTCAGAGCAAGGTCCCAATCCCAATATACTCGAGTATAGTTCATGGAAACACGGAAAGGCTATTTGAAATGATAGGAAGAAAAGTGGCGAAAATAACTCCCACGACAGCCACGAAAGCTAGGATGACAGAAAAGAAAGGACTTTCCTTCTGGATTCTCCACTTTTTATCGTAGCACCGGAAACCTGTAGGAAAATGACTTTATGGTTAAACTTCAATTATTTATTATACAGATTGATTGTGTCAACTTCTTACTTTTACATTGAAGCAGGCAATTAAGGAGTTGACACACGATGTGAACCTTTCCCCGAAAAATTATTATGTGTGACAGAGCGGGAACATTGACAAGGAGAATGAATCCATGGAACAGAATAATTATCACGGACGATGAACCGGTCGTTTGTCGAATAATTTCCAAAGTCGATCTAACAACTGAGGCGAGGAGGATCCCAATCCATATTTTAGTAATCCAGATGTGTTTCCAAGAATGAACGGTGGTGACCCGATTTAACTCCACAAATCTTAAAGGGATGATGCAGAACAACTCTGCGATCCATGTTTGAAGCTGGAGAATTTCCAAAGTGGATTTGGACACCATGATGTATTCTTTCCTGAATCAAATGCTTAAATTAATGTGACCAGTTGATGAAGAATAACTTCAGACTTTCAGAGAAATGCTTAAGGTTAAATTCCAACTTCAAATTAAAGTAGTTATATGGCTGAACGTCAACCTGATAATGGAAACTTGGAGCTATAATTCAGAAATAGAATAAGACTAAATAAATAATAGTAGGAAGGGACGTCACATCACAGCCCACAGCTAAACGTGATATCCAAAACTCCGGTTTGACTTGAGAGTTGACTAAAATCCGTAAACATGTTACGACAATTTTTCAAAATAGGCAGTACGCTAGACAAACCCAAAATTCTTATTTCCTTTAAGTCCTTTAATTTTCTGTCCAGTTGTTTTGAACATTTATAATCTGATTATGAGCATAATGAATAATGAGTGTCCCTCTTCTAACTCCTCAAAATAATTTCTTCGCTTCACACCTGGGGAGGTTAATTGTCAACGTCCGTGTTTTGACAAACATATCGGCTTTCATAATCTAGAACGAATTACGAAACAGAACACCCTTTTCTCATTCCACAAGCTAAACCATTTTTCACCCATAAAATATTTATAACACACCTAACTATTACGTGTATTACGGATAAATGAAAATTGCCATTTTTTTTGTGCTTCCTCGTCTTTATTCATTATATTAAAAAATCCCTAAGTCCATAATGATCCTCGATCGTCCTTATACTGCTTTTCAGAAGCGATAGGAGGAGAAGCATTCTTTAGGAAATGAATAATGATGAATATTGAATAATGTATACCTGGTTTTGCTTCTGCTGACGTAAGTATACCTGATTGCGGTTTACCTGTTATTCAATGCGTAAGTTCCACTTCCACACTCAAAATAGGCTTCAGAAGAATTTTCAGAGCTTGGAGTTAAAAGTGTCATCGTAAGCGCAGGTTTAACACTCAAACTAGACCGCCTTTCTTTGTAGAATTATCAGGGCTTGGAGTCACAAGTGCCATCGTAAGCGCAGGTTCAACTCTAAAACTATGCTGTTCTTTGTAGAATTATCAGGGCTTGGAGTTTCACGACAACGTGTTGCAGTGTCATCGTTGCTTCCTCGTCTTTATTCATTATATTAAAAAATCCCTAAGTCCATAATGATCCTCGATCGTCCTTATACTGCTTTTCAGAAGCGATAGGAGGAGAAGCATCCTTTAGGAAATGAATAATGATGAATATTGAATAATGTATACCTGGTTTTACTTCTGCTGACGCATGACGTAAGTATACCTGATTGCGGTTTACCTGTTATTCAATGCGTACGTTCCACTTTCACACTCGAAATAGGCTTCCGAAGAATTTTCAGAGCTTGGAGTCACAAGTGCCATCGTAAGCGCAGGTTCAACACTAAAACTAGGCTGTTCTTTGTAGAATTATCAGGGCTTGGAGTTTCACGACAACGTGTTGCAGTGTCATCGTAAGCGTAGATAGATTCCTTTTAGAGATAATTAAGGGCTGGCTCGCTGACTTAATTATCTATTGCACTAGGACGAATGGACAGGGGTCATGCTAAAATCAGAGATCGCTTTCATAGACTTCTGATTTCAATGAATCGGAGTTTTAGTATATGTTACTTTAAAAAGTTAACCCTATATTAAAAGTAGCCTCTAGGAATGATTTTTATCAACCAACCTATATTGTAAATTCTGGTTCATTAAAATGGGTAGGGCATCATAATATGGCGAGTAGTTTTGCTTAGAAGTTTTTTATCAACTAAAAATAAGCAGCTTACACAAAATACGTGTCTTTTCTTCCTAAAAATTGTTAGATAACATAAGACAAGAATTTATGTCCCCGCCATATTTTTTGACCTATGAAAATGGCGCCCGT
Organism: Sinodicranocentrus sp. ZH6; assembly: GCA_027743935.1. NCBI lineage: Eukaryota > Metazoa > Arthropoda > Collembola > Entomobryomorpha > Entomobryidae > Sinodicranocentrus > Sinodicranocentrus sp. ZH6. The sequence goes on along the minus strand of JAHZNA010003591.1, from coordinate 37,477 downwards.
CTATTTCCTGTTGAAGCAGTTTTGCCTCAGACTCAACAATGCATGAAAGCAGACGAATCAAAATGAAACTTTGCAGAGCTATTCTCAAACCCCAAAATTAAGAAGTTGGAGTGTTTTCAAAGTAAATAATATTTATTGTATTTAAAATTTACCTCACATACGAAAGTTTACTCTGTATGTGAGATCCTTCTATTATGAATGTGGCTATCCGTAGCAAACTAGGCTTTCCATTCTCTGACATTTGACGTAACTGAGGAAAATAAATTGGAATTTCATAAACTACATTGTCCCTAGTCAGATAATTAAACCTCCATTCAGCCTGCCGCCAAGAATAAATCAATTAATTTCAGACAAGCTTACATAGCCAATAGTTTTTCATACCCCTTTCCCAGAAAAATATAATTCCCTAATTTCTACTAGACACACTCTTTTCGTTACTGGACCAGGTCAAGGGGAGGTGTCAAACTCGTGTTCACTTCCTTTCCTCAATAAGGCTTCAGTGACCTACTCACACTTTCACAATACCAAGAGTTACACTAGGCGGAGCGCCAGCCCTAATACAATTACAAAAACTCAAAATACACTTGCCTGTGCGTGACAAAAGCCAAAAATATACTTGCCTTTTTGTCCCAACCTTCCGACAAAGCCGGTCTCCTCATTTCTGTCAAACCAGATTTGTCATTTCAACACTCAACCAACAAAAGAAGTGCATTGACTCAAAAATGTCATCAATTCCATTAGCAGCTATCAAGCAAATACCCTCATTTTCCATGATAATTAAACGACTCCTAGAACATGCCACCTCCTAATGGATTCTCCACGCATGCTTCTCACAAAGTCATCTTAGTTCCTCTTCACCCTATCATTATCCTTTCTCTTCCTCATCCACCTCACCTTCCTCACGTATCTTTCTCAATCCTCAGACAGAAATCGTGAAGAAAACAAGTTCAATAATTTATTTAATATAGGTAGTTAAACCCTTCAAAACAACCATAATCTCACATCTCATTCATGAACACAATTACGATTTCATCAATTTTTAAAAAAACCGATATTTTTTCCGACTCTCTCAAACCTGCAAATATTACCCATCCCTTATCTATTCCTCTGCTTGAGGTAGGCCTATTGTTTTACTCAATGGGAAAAAAACCAATAATGTTGCTGGGAGTTTACATTATTCCCTTTATTAACCTGCTCTCATATACTCAAGCACTTTAATACGTGAACAATACCACGTCTTTCTGAGAGCAACCCCAACTCCACTTGTTCAACTTTTTTATCATCTTCCAACTCAACAGAGAGAATATGGGATAATACTCTGAAAAAATATACAGTTGGTTTAAATCCACACTCCTTCCCAACCTGAATATCCTGTTCCTGTATTTATCATTTTTTCCTTAAAGAAAATACAGGTTTTCCATATTTACTTCCTCACCCATATGAATTCATATTATCGTTCATTTAACTCCACACCATAGGCATGGTTGATAGTGTCAATGAATAAAACAACAAGGCTTATAAGTCCACCTCACGTTTTTAAATGAAGACCCAAAAAAATATTCTCCTCTCTCTTTTTACGAGTGGGACTGATGGCGATGGTGGTGATGATCCTGCCTGATAAAAGCTTTTCTGTATAAATATACACAAGTGCATTGAAACAACAAGAAACTCTTTTTTTCTTCTTTTGGTGCACCTCTTCTTCTTAACGATGCTAGTTTGTCGTCTTTCAATGTTTCAATAGTAATATTCCCCGGCTGACTTAGTCTTGCACATGGTACCTGTCTCTCTGCATCTGCAGTTAGTTACGGCTTCACGGCACGTCTTCACAATTCTAGCCTTAATACCCCTATTCTGTTCAAGCACACAATGGGTAAAGGAAAAATAGACATTTGTAAGGATGCTGTTGTGTGTGTGAGAGAAGGTGGTATCCTTATATTATAAAAGTATTACACCTGACTGACTCCATATTACAGAGAATATTGTTGTATGCACTGAAGATATTTTACTGTTCTCTCGATCATCCTCGTGTATGCATGTAACTCTGTGTAATAATTTTTTCTTCTGATGAGCAAACGAAGCCTTACCTGTGTGCCTGGGTATGAGAAAGGTTATAGTTATAGTATGTGTAGTGGTAATATATAATGCAGAATATTTTACTTTGTAAGTGAGACTTTTGTTGAAGACGGCTAACGGGATTTGTCCCATGAAAATATTGTTTTTCACCATCATTCCACATGCTACCTTTGAAAGGAGTTGAGCAAAACTTGTAACGAGAGAGAGCTGCTCCTACGTCACATTCTTTTGACTTGACTGACTTACTGTTTTTTTCTTCGAGAACAAGGATGCAATATTGAACTGTGGAGGAGGAGGGAAATAGCGTGGTGGTCAAGAAGGTGCGAAAAAGTGATACAATTTTTAGCTGAAAAGGGAATTTGTGCTTGAAAAATAAAAATTGGATTAATTAGTGCAGCTTCCGATTTGAATTGGGAGAGAGACTAGTGTTGCAATATTTGCGAGTGTCATCCTCCTTCCTAAGAGAGGAGTGAGGAAATGGAGTTGTCTTCTAGAGTCATTACTCAACCAAAGAGATAAAGATTTTTCCCAAGTGAAGAGTCCTACTTTGAGGCTCATATGTGACGACAGAGAGATAAAAAAGCTAATCTCTGTACAAAAAACATAAAATATACTTGTGACTGTGTTTCCTACATGGTTTCCATCTTCCACCCAGGTGGACTCAACTGAAGAAAATAAAACAGGAAGAGAACTTCGGTTGATAGAGGATTTAGCACAACTTGAGTAGCACATTCCGGCAATTCTTGTATAGTTTTATGACTCCTTTGCGCGACATCATTGAGTTATCTTAATTAGTGACTTGAAAAAAAATTGTGTTAATTCTCACTCCCTCCCCCAAGTCACTTTATTTCTCTAGGAAAGTTGTGACGCAAGCCGAAAGGAATGCTGCTTTTGAGCCTGACAATATTTCCTCATTTGGCATTTCTCATATCTAAAGTGCTCATGTGATTCAAATTCTGTTCAAAAACGTGTCAAACTTTCCTCCAAAATATTTCCAATTGTGATTTCAAAAGGGAAAATATCACTAAAAAAAACCTTTTTCCATCTTAACCACCTCTTCCACCTCAAAAAAGTGTCACCTTTGTGTTCCGTCATGGTAAACTAGAACGATATTTTGCCCACCGTAAAAAACTCATAATTGGACTCATGCGGACATCCTCAAGTAGCGGACATTCTAAATATTTTCCTTATGCAAAACCCCACCGCACTCCAAAACGTTGTGCATGTTTACCTGGCATAAAACTCACTGTGGGTCAGTCTTTCTAGAGTTTTTTTCTTCAAAAGGAGGACATCCCTGTTGTAAAAGACACTTGAAGAAAAAATGTCAGTCATATCTTCGCATCACATGTGTGAATACAAAAGTAGTCAAGTTCAACACAATTTTCTCAAACAATAGGAACCGCATGGAAAGAGTGTGTGCAAAGTGGCAAGTTTTCGCTGTGTGTGCAAATAATGACATGATGATGTAAACTCCCGAGAGGATAATACGCATAGTTTATGCATGTAAAAAGGATATTTAAAATTTGGACCGTTGTCTGACAGGTATTGTCTCGAGAAGCAATTTTTTTATTCTACTTTTTTAAAGCAGTAAACCCCGACAGAGGAAGTTAAGTGGGAGATGAAACCATAAAAAAAGTTTTTGTACATTTGCCAAACTTCTCGCATATGTCTCTAATGGCGCTTATCCCCATTGCTTTAAAAGTATACGATTATCAAAACGATAATGACGCTATGGCACTCGACTTCATAAGATTGGGATCTTCATTCCATTCACAAAAAATATTGTTTGATTGAACTCATAAAAACGAAAAGACTTTTTAAAGTTGTCATTTTGGAGGGAAACGGGACTTTTTGAAAAAAGGAAAACGGATTTTTTTCTTATCAAAAGACATTTTTAAAGGGAGACGCGGGCGCAATCATGTTGTCATTAGACTTGTGTATTTGCTCATTGTTATAATATTTTTTTTCTTTAAAGAAAAATACACATTTTTTTCTGAGAATGTTGCGCCAACCATAAAACGGATTACATAAGGAAGCTAGTTAAAATCCTCTCGCACACTCAGCAAGGAAGGTGATGACGGAGATAATAATAGTAAATCTAGTAATAAAAATGGCTTTAATGCCACCCACGTAATGCTTAACTACATTTATGTCGAATTCAGGTAATATGTAGGTGGGTGGGCGTCCCATGACTCAAGAAAAGTGCCGCTTTGGTCATAATCATGTTGAGAAGATGATAAAAGTTTTACATCAAAATTTTCCCAATATTCTTTGCGCACACATCGTGGTAAAACTAATGTAGGAAGCTAGAATCTCATTTTAAAATGCGTCATCATTCATGCAAAATAAAAGTTTCGGAAGTTACCTAGCTCATCTTAATGATTAAAGGAATGGATTGCGAGCGGACGTTATGTTGAAAAAGTGAATTTGAAATAGTTTTCATGAGAAAATTTAATACATGTGAAGAGAAGCAAGTTTTGAAGAAAAAAAGATTAGGTGATCTACTTTCCTCCATTTTCTTGTTTTCTCGAGAGGACAAAGTGGTCAGCTTGGTTTTGGGATTGAGGGACGTGAGTAAAATCTCAACTTTCAGCCACATAATGGTTTAGTGGAAAAATTTTACTTTGTCATTTAAGCCTCATCTCTCACAGGTACATGCACAAACAAACATATTTGGTGCAATATTGTGCGTACATCTACTCCACCATGTATTTATCATTATTGTAAGAATGTGTATTCAGACTGGATCCTCATTTTCCAAATATCTTTGGGTCAAGGTATTTTCCTTCAACTTGCTCAAAATCCATTTACGGATAGACTCACGAAATTTGTGTCAACTGACAGAGAGAAAAAAGGAGAGAAAAAATGTTAAACCTCATCTCACAAAACTGCCACTGTTTCCCTCACCGCCGTAGGCTATATTTTTCATCACTTCATATTTCACATCTCCCTCCTACTCCTACTTCCCTGCTGCAGTAACCTTGCACAAGATATTTATTAACCGCTCTGTACATCTTTTACTACAGTATCCTTATAGCTAATGGTAATAAAATCCAATAAGACATTGTATCTTCTCTGTTTTTTCCAATTTTTCCTTTCATTTTCTAAATCTCACAACTTTCTGCTCTCAATATTTTCTGTCTTTTATTCTCTTCCCACCTGTGCACAGATTTTTGTGTATAAAAACTCTTCACTTTGTATAAGAAAAGCCCTTTGGGGATGAAAAAAACGTAAAACGCCCAGAGAGAGAGAGAGAGAAGAATATACTTCATATCTAAAAAAATGGTAGAGATAGAGTGCGAAAAAATTACACAGCTTTTTGTTGAAAAAGGCTATTAATCGTGAAAGTAAACTTGTACCAAGGTGCATATCCTCTTTAGAGGAAAAGTGAAGGTTTGATGATTACTAATTACATGAAAATAAATGGGACTTGAAGTACTCAATCAAATGGGGAAAAGATGATGCATAAATGTTATGATTTTTTTTGGATTAGATCGATACATTTCTTTTTTGGGAGAGCGAACACTAAAAAATCATTGTAATTATCTAGATCAACAAGCGTACGTTAATTGGAGTGAATGAGGGGGAATCAACAAAAATAATTTGCGGGGGAAAATGAATAAAACGAAATGAGTCTGATGAGGGGTGTAAATCTGCAACGGAATTTTTGAAGGTGAACTTTGATCAAAGGAAATATTAAATTTAGAACAGTTAAGTAACTGTAAATATTCTAGGATAAATTTGATGAATTTAATTACCACAATTAAAAATCCTGTTGACAAAATAACTCCCCATTAAGACAAGATTGCAATTATCCCGTCAAAAAAGGATTCTTTTAACAACCTAATTATTATTAGATTACAGGAGATCCCTAATTAATTACAAGTTCCTAAAAATACAAGCGTATTTGAGTTTTGTTCACATTTTTGTTGATGTTTTGAGGTAAAGGCAATTACTTAGCACAAAAAGATAATAATTTTTCATGTAACATTTCTCGTGCGTGATTTGTGACTGTGACCTACCTCCAATTAGAGATGACCTAGTCGTGACTAATATTCTTAGTTCGTGGGGATGTTGTTCATATAAAAAGGGATCTCTTATTACATAAAAAATGGATAAGGTTTGCCTGTTAAGAAAATATTTTTATACGCTTCGCTTCTCCTCAGTTTTATGGCCTTATATGCATTTCAAGAAATGCAATTGGTGTAAAATTCTCAGCTGTCTGGCAGGAATAGGAATATCATCGTTAAAAAATCACCTGCATCTGTCTGTCTATGTATCCATCTATGTAATGTAATAAAAATAGGATAAAAAGATTAAAAGCTTGAGTTCTCTTTAAGTGAGGAATAAACTGATAAGAGTTTGATACAAGACGTGATCATGTTATTTTTTATGATGAGAAAAGCCGACCTAAAAAATCTAAAGACAAAATTTTCTTTATTGTTGATCCACCGTTAGGTGCTTTAATTTGCGGGGAGTTTTTAAAAGTAAATGTACCTTTTAGATTGAGCAGAGGATTTATACGAAAATGCTTATTTTAAACTCTCGCAAAGTACAATACAAACTTTTCACGATCTTAGTGAAGTTCGTTCTAAATTAAGTTTGGCATGTTTTGTCGGCGTTTAACAAAATTCCAGTTATTTTAAATTATGTATCTTTAAAAAAATACAAAATGTGTCCCTTCTCAAATTACCAAAACTCTCAACTAATTGTAATTTCCAAATCAAGGAAACCTATCAACCCCAATTTTATAAATCCAGGAAGAGCTCAATTTCGAAAAAAAGTCGTGCCGAAAACAAGTGGAAAACCATGAATCACGACTTTCTTATCCTCATCCTTTAAACTCCTTTAAAATAAACCTCCCTTCTCATCTTCCCACATTACTTTAATCCATCTTTGTTATAAATGACACAATTTTCCCCTCGTTATTCTCCTCTTCCTCGGAAGAAATCGTGTTATTGTAAAATTACCTTTGCATTGGCACATGGACATGGCGACATTGAAAATTCTAATATTGGCCGAGATCGTGTCACAAATTTTACAACAAAAATACATTATGGGTCACATGATCTCCTAAAAATGTACAACTAGTGATACAATGAGTCACCATTGCAAAATGCACATTGCATCGTGACGTGACTTCACTCTGTCATCCTCGTCTTTTTTTTTTCTTCTTCTCAAAGACGCCCTCAATCTTATCCTCAAGCCTTCTCTGAACAAGATTTTCTAGTCCAGTTTCTATTTTTGGGATGACTACGCAAATCCAAAGTAGCTTCCTTTAAAATAATCCTCTTTTGAGAGAAGCTATTGATTTCTAGTTATTTATTCCAAGTACGTGTCACAATAACCAACAGCGACTCAGATCATCTTGAATAATGAGCTTTTCATAAGGGTTATCCTCTAATTGAATCATTCATTTTCAAAGTGAAAGGCACTCAACCTGACAAGTGGACATTAGCACGACTTGACTCAAAGTGAGCATTCATGATTGCCATCTTCGCAAGCACTATGGTCTATAGGGTTGAACAATTTTCAATCGAAATTCATTCTTATATTTTTTGTATGAGGGACCTTTCCCCTAAAAAAATTGACTACCATTTTGGGAATCGAGTAGAATGATAATTTTTTTTAGAAAAAAGAAAAAGTTGGTCAGTGCGAACATGATAGCACGTAGTATACGATAATTTTTTTTTCTAAAAAAATAAATCCTCGTGTATGATGATAATGAAATGTGAGAGATGCAGTTTGACGGCAGCTATACGTCTTTACGACGAGTGCCGGTTCGTGAAAAAATGCAGTAGAGTTAGTTTGTCGGAATGGGTAAAATGTCGCTTTCAGCCTTTTTTGAGGAATATAAGATGTGACAAAGTAATTCAATCAAAGTGTGCTATATGAGTTCATGAGGAGAGACATGACTAGCATGAAAAATTGAGACGGCTGGATGACACGTACAAGGCGCTTTTGTTCATGACAATATTTTTTTAAACTTTCTTTTGAAGGTATCCCTTCACTGACATTTACCTGTGGTTTCGTGGAGATATCCCAAATTTGAAGTCCAGCCTTCGACTGTGGCTTTTTGGTGAAGAACTTGTGAAGAAAGGAAATTTAGCAGTGAAATAAAAATGGTACACAAGTTCGTCCACATTTTGATGTGGTGTAAGGGGGCGGAGAGAAATTAATTAAATTAGTTTTTTATCCAAAGAAATTACCTTGTTTGTAAAAACCTATTATTTACACCTTCAGGGGATCTCTCAAAAGGGTTAATTTAATAATATAAAAAATTTAGCAATTTTTCAGGGAAAAATTGATTTTTATTAGGTTTTTTCTTGAAAAAGTTTCATTGCCCCTTGTTTTACTTTGCTTTCGGCTTTTGTAGCCGCTATGACCCCCACTGACGACATAGATCAAGTGTCTTGTTTCACGGATGGGAAACCTGTCTTTGGTACAAATTGTTAAGGAGAGTCTTTTTGTTGACAAAAATCAGCATGCGTGTGTGCTTTGTAAGCCGAAAAATGCTAATCCTTTTCGTATAAGAATATCCACTAGACTTTATACGCAAGAATATTATCCTCATATTTATGATTTTCTCTGTGGACATAACATTTTTTCACGGGGTCACCAGTTCAGCAAATTTCCATTCACAGAGATTGTTTTATTGCCTCTGGCGATTTTTAATATTTGTGGAGTGTCTTGTCTAAAAAGTCTTTCGAAACTTACAAATCCAAACATCGTGTGAGGTACGCACCCTCAAACCATATATGCCTAAAAATGGCCACTATTTGTTCCTGAAAGGAAAGTGCGTTGTATATTCTGAGAAGGATAAAAAACCTCATAAGGATTTTATAAATCTCCTCATTCATCACTGATTAACCTCTCTCATCTCTAGGCCACGTGGGGTTAATGAAGTAGTCTTAAAAACAATGAGGAAATGACTTCAATTCTTTCTTTGTCGGTTTTGATGGGACAAAAAACATTGCATGATTTTTCCATCCTGAAATAAAAAATACTTTCGTTTCAACTATGATTTGTGAGCAGCTGGTTTTAACAAAGTGCGCATATTTTTTTTCCTTTAAAAAACATCAACTCGCAAGGGTGCATGTCTTCAAAGGTTTTTCCACTTTTAACCTTTTGCATGCTCCCTCACCAAAAAATGTGCCTATTCCACTTTTACGGGAATAAAATGAATGAACATTGCTGACTTTTGGCAGAGATTAGTTTTCCGTGATGTTTTTGCAAAAAAACTAACGCTTTGAATCCGCTTCAGAAAACGAAACCATTTTTTTGTTTCAAAAGTGGGAATTAATGTGCAACTATTAAAAAGGGGCATTTAACTTCACTCTGGGTAATAACTATTCTGAAAATAATGATTACTTTTACAGAGCCATTTGCATATTTTTCCCCTATTAACAATAACCAATCATCCAAATCCTACAGGATGGATCGATGGATGGTGTTCATGATGTATGGAGAAGGAAAAAATCCACAATGTTTTCAACCAACCCGTCACGTCATCCCAAAGAAGAATGCGGTGCATTTCACAGAGTTGTAAAAGGGAATGTAAAAATGTCATGAATAATTAATGAGTGGCTGTAACACATCCCGTGTATGTCTATCTTCTAGACTTTGTCGACAAACCTGAGAGGCATAAATAGAAGCATAAAAATATTTTGAAACTAAATGTAAAAGCCGGAGTGAGTTGAATTGAGATGGTAATAATAACTTATACATATCGAATTTGAGTTTCTTTTTAATATACACATACGCAGACTCAACTTATTAGGCTTTAAATTTTTCCCCAAAATGGGACATCATATGCGATAGCTCCCACGAGAACAATTTTTTTCAAGGGAAAGGATAACAATTTCTCAAAAGGAGGATAACAATATCCCTCTGTAATATAGAATTACCTGTTCCTTTAGAATGAAGACATTTGTCAAAAGGAAAGGTAAACAATAGGAAATAAAATGATTCCTTAACAATAAAGAATCATCCGAATGTAATTTTTATATGATTATAATATTTTCAATGAAAATTTCACCTGCTCCTTGTGAGACTTGATATGAAAAGTGCAAACACAATTTTGAATGGGCTGACTGACAACGTGAGGATTTTTCAAAGAATTTCTTTCTCTACTTGTTTCAAGATTGATTTCAAAGATTACATACTTCTTTGACACTTTAGCCTGCGGTCACTCTATAGCAACCAAAGGAGGTAATATTGCCGTAGAATAGATGGAATGTTTCCCATATATCACACAATGCAATCTCACAATTTACTTTTTTCGCGGCTTTTCATAAACTAGATGACCAATGGGGATAATATTTCAGGATAACAACATAAGATTTCCCTCTTATGAGACCATATTATTTTATGTTTCTCGAAGAAAAACTCGATTACGAGAGAAATCTAGAGCACTCCTTTGATTACCACTGAACTATCATAGTTTAAAAAAAATTGAAAGGAAATAGTTGCTTGCGTGCCTTCAAGGAGGAAATATTATTTAAAAGGAAGTGGTCTCAACAACGCAATGCTGTTGACCAGTATTACAAACCAAAATCTTTTCCCCTCCAAGGAAAAAAATTATCTTGAGAGAACTAATTTTCCACAGTTACACTTCGTTAAACATATATGGACACATAATCTCGATTACTGTTACGTCAACACTTTACAATTACTCGTATCCTAAGGAAATCACGGCGAGGAAGGCAACAAATTCTGCCAAGATTATCCACCCCTTCACCTGCTTATGTTCCTGGGTTAAATGTGACTTTTTTTTGAAAAGCTTTATGATGCACGACATATTTTTCTTCTTTAGCCGACAATAGGGAAAATATATCTATGCTTTTTTCAGCCAGAGCAAATGCAACCAAGTGGAAATAATCCGGAAAGTGTTTATTATCCTCGCTTGTTTTCTATAAACTTCTAACATAATTTGTAACTTGTCGTCTTCCTCTCCTTTCTTGAGCAGAAAGGGGTTTTCAGTAACAAAAATGCCGAAAAATAGAAGTAAAGGGAAAAATCGTTGGGAGACAATACCTTTTTTTGAAGAAGCTTCAACTGTCTGACTCTTAATGGTGTGAATTTTCGAATAAGCAAAGAGAAAGAAAGGAGTAAATTGTAATTCTATAGTGTTTATTATCCTATGCCGTTAACAACTTTCTAAAAAAAGGTATTATTTTCAGACACTTGTCGAGTATTGTTTTCTATATTGAAAAAAAAAATAAAGATAAAAAAGTAACACCTCTTTCAACAAAAAAAAAGATTCTTTCAAGAGAAATTTTTTTCTTGCAGTTTCCGATTAATTAATATGAATTGTAGTTATATTTATATAAAAAACAGAACGAAAGAGAAAATGAGCCAGTGTCCTTGCTACTTTGTTTGTGGAAATCAATACAAAAAAACTAATTTGTTAAGGTGACACTTAAAAAATATCCGATTAGAATGATAATTAATTTCTTCAACGAGGTGGAATGACCAAAGAAGAAAATTAGATTAGCAATGCGGTTCACGTGTCTACGCGCTCAAGAGTATTTTCGTGGTGAAGCCGTAATAACGGATACGTAGACAAAAACGACAACGTATTTTTCCTTAATCTCATGAAAAATTTATGAGACAGACAGAGCAACTTTTACAGTTGGAATATTTTTCTACTATAAAAAATATGCAAGTCGTCAATCAATTCCTTTTTCTTCAAAAATATTCATTTTTTTACACATGCACAGTTAGCGTAATGCTAGTATTTACAAAATAATTAGTGCCGGAAGGCTGTCATCAGCTGATAATATTTTACATATGAATAGTCTTTTACACGAGAAAGGCTGACTTTGCAAATAATATATTTGTGTGGATTGCCAATATTGTCGAATTTGCATATTCATCATTCCCTCTACACAAAATCCGGAAAGGTTCACAAAAACTGTGAATGAATCTTCAAATCGTAAATAATGATTGATTCCTTTAAATTCATAATCATTCATAACTACTGAGCATTTCTTAACTTTAACTCATTACCTCTAATGCATAGCCATTACCAAAAAGATTGAGGGGCTTTCAAAGAAAAAAAATTAATTAAGATAAAAGATTACAGCTATTTTCAAAAATGGAAGCTTCAAACGAAAGAGAAAATATATTTTAGTAATTTTCAAAGACTTCGATTGAAAGTGATTTTTTCCCCTTAAAAAATTCCCCTAATCACTACCACTTTTTGACAATTTCCTCTCCACTCAATCCATCTCTCGTAATATTCTTTCGTTTCGTAGATCATCGGTAAAAAGAAATATGATAAAAGCTGCTCATTCAACCTCGCCTTAATCACGTCTCACGCACACACTTTTTTTCCAAGACGGAGAGGACAACTTTTTTTCAAACAAAATTTCCCCTTTGAAACTGCTCCTTGTTTGATTCAAAATTGTGAAATAAAAGCAGCTCAAAATGCTTTTTGTGCATTATAGCCTGCAATAAAGTGACAGTGGTTAGCCATCATGAGAACTATTATGACTCTAATAATGACAGGGTTTTTGAAGCCAGAAGGGAAATAAAAAAGCTCACAATTTCTCATGGGGAAGAAGCGCTCTCCAATCTCAATAAATTTTCAAGTCGTTTTTCAAAAACAAACTTGTTTCTCCATATCCTTCATCTGTTAAGGAAGAAGCTGGTTTTGACTTGAATTGTTTTTGATAAATGCATCCATATTTACAGTGCACGAGAGTAATCCTTTCTCTAATTTTTTGGCATTGAGTCAAACCATAGGAAAATAATGTTTCATCGTGAGTCTCATTTTCAAGGGAGCTCCTAGAGCAGTTGATATTGACCTTCCTGTGTGTATCATGTCATGCTATGATAAGGATATATATGTCTAGTTTTTTGAAAAAGTGGAAGGAAATTTGGTTCTAGGTTAATCGCATGCATGTTTTCGACTAGATTAAAAACCAACAATTGTCAACAATTGGGATATCCGCTACCATGAATATATAAACGGCTTCTGATTGAAAACTGGTATTTGCGTCAAAAAGGATATCGTCCAATGTGAATTTTGAAGTGATTGCAGAGTGTATTATGGAAATTTTCCGAATGAATGAAACTTGCCTCGTTGGCAAGTGGCAAAGTTGTAAAATATACAGAGAAAGAGTACATCAAATTTGAGATGTGATTGTATTAAAAACTCATAACGATCAAAAACGGTAAATTTTTTTGCCTTCCTCTCTCCTCTCGTGATGAAAATCACAGCCTCATCTCACCATTGCAAATCATTATTGAGCGAGAAAAAATGGAGTAGTGATTTGTAATCAAGATTAGATGAACTTTTCTTCAAGTGTTTTATATTTACAAAAAGGAATTACAAATTGTAATAAAAAAATTTAAAAGGGAAAATTCAAACTCGAGCAAAAAAAGAAAACTGAATGAAGTAGTATGCAAATACAGTGATTATCACTTTTCCTTCAAACGATGATATAGTGAGAGGAGATGATATCGGAAATTAATGAATGGCTCGTTGAGAGAAAATTAATTATTGTTTATAGTCAAGTGGACGCTTAAACAATCAAGCAAAATGAGAGTTGACAGGGGATAGTCAATTTGGATTAGAATCAACAATTAAAAAAAAGTTTCATTATTTTCCCGAATCTCAAAATTGTATACAAAATTGTGCGCCGTTTGAATACTTACTACTTGCTATTCAAAATCTCAATTAAAATTCAGCTTCCTTCATAAATAATAATTGATCTTGGCACAATAATAATCAAATGAGGGTAAATCCCTTCTCGTTTACCTATTGACCATAAGGAAACTTGGCAAATTACAGTAAACACTCAAGCCACACCCATTTCAAAAAAAATCCTCATTATCGATTATCCTCCGTCTCGAAGCTACCTTTTGTAATTTATTAGCACAAAAGTGAAATATGGCTTTGAGACTTGAAACCTTTTTATAATATCATTATGCTAATTACTCTCTGCTCACATCTTTGAAGACGAAAAGGAAAAGTTCTTTTGTAAGAGAAGTCTACACACAAACTTCCTATGCTAAGCAGACTGTACACAGAGTTGATTAGCACATCATCTTCATTCAAATTGTGGTCGTTATTTCAACAGGGGAAAATGTAGCACACTGACTTAGAAACCTATCTTGTCTAAAAATCTGCAACTTTCTTCAAGACACATAGACAAAGTTTAAAAGGTATTTTTATTGTCTCTTGACGACGTACACGTGTCCAAGTCCAGTATAACTGGAAGTGATGCTCCTACCTTCATTCATTCATTTTGAGAATAAAATCGTGAACAGAGTTTTTTATCTCAATTATAAAATACCGTTTAACATCGTACTGCACACAGACTCACAAGACATCACACAGTCAACGTACGTGATAAGCCTCCTCATTCACGAGGTGTGTATCAAGATCAAGCTCAGTGGAACAGAGCGTTCCCTCTGGCAACAAAACCATTTTGTGAAGGGGTTTGGCCACCTTTTTTCACCATTACGAGGTGTATGATATACCCCCCTCAACACATAAAGCACTATAGATTCATTCCTTGTTAAAGATATTCTCCTCAGATAAATATGGGCCATTAGTGTGATCACGTATTCAGTCTTCATGCTTATAAATGCCAATGATGTTTATGGTCAGGAAACCAATCGTATTCAAATTATTTTTTTCCACAGTAATTATCCTCTTCACACAGAGTCAAAAATCCTTCTTCAAAAGAGCATCTCTCTCCGTTTGACATGTGAAATTTTTGGTAGCCTCATAATTTAGCAATTTGACAAGACACACGTTTCAGCAAACTGTAGGCGAGATGGTAGAATTCGAACTTATTGTCGTCACTTGCCGGCTTCATATTGTGTGTGCGAGAAGAAGAGCTACTTTTTTCTTTGCGCATGGCTCAAGAATTTCTCGACCCCGTAACAATATTATTATTACGAGTGTAAATATATGAATAAACATATTCGAAAATTGTGTAGGGGGACGAATAGAACAAGGGCTACGATTTGGCACACATTTTCATCTTTGTTTTGTATTTGTGCAGACATGGGTGCAGGGATTTTGACAAGTGAAAGAAGAAAATGAAAGGAGAATGAATGAAGGTAAAAAAACTCTACGTGGTTTACAACCTCGTAAACTTTTTAGCGGAAGAAGACAAAAAAGGTGTGGTCACTGAAATGATGACAGGATTGATGTTTTTAATGTAATTTAAAGATTATAAGCCCAACCTTGATTTTTTTACCTGCTCCTGCATTCAATCGATGAATTTTTAAGAAGCTTAAGTATTTTATGAAGGATTTTGTTTCTGTCAACGAAATAAAATGTTTGGCTTTTTGGTCGCCGACAATACAATAAACTTCTTTTTTGAGAGAGGATGAGATGGAAAGTCATTTTTTGTTAAGTTGATTTGATTATAAAGGTCGGCTTTGTTGGCGATTGGGATTTTTTCACAGGAAAATTATTACCTTTTTCAAAATGTGAATCGAGTTTTATCACTTTTCAACATGCAATGGTCATCAAGGAGCAGTGATAAATTACGAGTTTCTCTCTCGCTTTGGGTGATTGGGTGAATGAAGAAAATGCTAATTGCGGTTTGAGCTTCAAGTCCCCTTTCATATTGAGTAATGTTTTTTACGTCCACTTTGCCCAAATTAATGGGTTTAAAGTTAACCCATCTTGAGAAACATTATGAAACAACAGGAAAATAAATTTTGAGCAAGCTTTCCCTCTTTACCCTATTTAATGAGACGAGCAAACATTTTAAACCACGTGGAACCTTTCTCAAAGTTCACACACACGTCACCTTCCAGATTGATTTAAAATGGCGGTAAACCCTCTTCCCAAATTCGCAATCTAATTTCCCTTCAAGTGTTAACCACAGCCTTGCTTGTAACTTGGTTGAAGGAAAAATTGAAATTCGATCAGAAAACGAAAGTGAAAATGTTCATTATTCCTTCCTTCCTCTCACTAAACTAGATGTAAATAATAATTGCTAATTACAAAAGTGGTCTTGTCTTTACCACTTTGTCTTCTTGAAGACAAATCAACACAAACAAAAAGTGTCTATGAGATACGTAACAAGAGTCACAACAAGCACACCTGTTGTGTACCTTTTCACTTTGGGCAAAAGAACAGAAACCAATCTATTGATGCTACTTTTAACTAATCATTGTTACTCTTTCAACAATCAAGTCTGAGTAATTGGCTATTTTTGTGAGGATAATGGAACAGTGAAATTTTACTTTAATGATTCAAATCCCTCGTTAGGAAAAAATCCTCTAGTTAATTCTTTTTTTTACAAGGGATCATCCCAATATTACGTATTAAGTTATCATCGCTACCAACTTGAACTTCCTTTACTCCTCTTGACGAACCCTTTGCTACAAAGCAACTACGTAATTAGTGAATGACCCCTTTGGCAAAAGTGAATGACGACTAGTGCAATATGCAACTTTGATTGTACATCTTCTCTCACATCTCGTGAGACACTATTCATTTTGAAAAATCCAATTTGAAAGTGACAGGAGAATTGGAGGCATCTTTGAAAATTAAATTTAGACCTAGAAATCCCCTCTTTTAAAAGATCTTCTTCATCTAGCCTAGAAATAGACGTCACCCGTCAAAACCTGCCTCAGGATAGTCAGCCCAACACCAACTCTTTTTTTTTAAATTTTACTCACAGCAAGACAAACAATTGACGTGTTTGTAAATCTTGTTTCATGTTTGCTTTTCCATCTCCAAAGTTGCCTAGTCATTCTCTTCATTCAAAATAATTTGAGCAACTTTTTTTTCAAAGTGTGAATTCAAAGTCACCATTTGTGACACGTAGCAGCATCCCTTCTCTCCTTTCTCGCTTTTGAGATGTCATCAATCTTTTCACAAAACTGCACCGGGGTTCAATTCTAATGTATTTTTTTCGCAATGTCATACATCCCTATATCGTACCTCCTCATGTGCGTCTCTTGTCCTGAAGGAGGGAAAAAGCAAATAAATGAAAGTTTTGAAAAAAAATACATTCAAAATCCTCCCGCAAGACATGAGAAACGGTCATTATCAGCTTTTGCTCCCCATGACGCTCTCAAACGCTATCTTTGGAAGGCCGAAAGTGATTCAGTTTATTGGTTATTCAAACTCTCAAAAGGAGGGATTGTAGGTGGCTATTTAAACACAAACAAGCCTTTTTAAATAGAGGATGCCACCGCACTCCACTTCTAGTACCACCGGAGATGCAGAGCTTAGTTCAAAGTGAGTTTTTGAAAGACCGCTTCAAAATGTCCACAAGAGGGGCAATAGATTTATTGACTTAAAAAAGACTCAATGGACGCTTGCGCTGAAGAGAAAGTGAAATATTGTACAGTCGGTGTGGTCCTCTTTTCAACAGCGCTTATATGAATATACTCAAATTCAGTTATAATTTTAGCAATAATTTCTACAAGGAATACTTCCTATGATATGCTAGTCGAGTTGATTCTTTATTTTAAACAAGGGTTATTTTTTCACATGGCCTAATTTTTGTTTCAGGAGATGGTAATAATAATGATTTCACAAGTGATAAGGACCTTCTACCCATATTTGCTCAAGCTTAATGATCCATAATGGTTAATTGTGGATGATACAGCGGGAAAATTGATGGATTGCCATTTCTCAAAAAACTGATATTAACTTGGTCCTTTTTAGGCGTGAGTTGGTATTACCATTATTATTATTTAGTGTGATAAGTACACTATCAAAGATGAAATCACGCTTGGGATTGAACACCGACAAAAAAGTGATTGTAAAGATTGCAGTCATCATACCGCCGCCATCACATAGCCGGCATATAACTCGTGCACAACTTGTCTTGTATTTGTTTAAGTAGCAAAAGTCTCTCAAATAAAAATTACAAAGAGAAATTTACTTTTAAAGGTAGACGCAGCAGCACAGAGACACAGTGTGTTTACGCCAAACACGACTTTTGGACAAGTTGATTTGCAATAAAAAAGGGGAAAAACTCACAATAATATATTTTCTTCTTAGAAATTGGAAAAAAGATAGGTTATTCATGTCACGTGGGACAAGCCCTATAATTTCTTTTGTGGAGAGAGAGGGTATCATTCTAGGGAGATTTTTGTCGTGATGGAGTGAATGCAAATGCTACACTTTTACTTGTTATAAAACTCATGATTACTTTATGAGTGTCACGTGAGGATAGGGGGGATGTTGGAAAATTCTTTAAAATTTCATTTGTTGGATTGGAATTGGGAAGTGCATGATCATACATATTAAACCTCAGCATTCAAACTAAAAATCATGTTCCATTTTACAATTTTAATTATTTGCAAGACTCAATAAACATATTTAATTAGTTAGTTATGTTGTTTACAAGGAGGATGTAATCGTGATAAATTACCCTCCTTTTGCTACACGCTGCAAAATATGTAGCATAATGAGTGCATTGGAATTTTTATTCAAGTTGACGTTAACTCTCTGACTTATAGTTTTAGATGGAGTAATAAAGTCAGGTACGGAATGCTTCTCAATCCATCGAGCATAATGTACCTTGCAAATATTTATCCATTTCTTCTCAGAATAAAAGCAAATCTCCAAGAAACTCCAATCACCCACATTATTATCTACTAGAGCACGCCTTGACCTTGTAAATCTCAATTTTTTCTGCAATGGATTGAAAGGAGTGGAGTGATGAAAAAAGAGTAAAATACGAGTGCTTTCAACACAAAGAAATTTTTTCCCAATAACTCTCACTCACTCACTTTGTGAGATACAAAGTGCATGTGGAAATTAGTAAAGAAAACAATGAGGATACTCAATAATTATAATTTTCAGTCTTGACTAATCATTTACTGGCTATTTTTACCTGCTTCATTTGCTCTCATTTTCGTCAGCATTCCCAAATTTGTGCAAAACGTGTAATTAAAAGGCTTCCTAGTTGCTCCCATTTTTAGAGTTAAAAAATTCATTGAAGCAAAACTCTCGAACGCTATGGTATTTTGAAGGAGAACATAACAAAAGATATTTTTCCACTAGTCATCATTACTCCAAAATGGTGTCACATTTTCAAGAAATAAAATCCCTGTGATAGTGATCCGCAACCAATCTTTGCAAATTTGTTGGGCAGTTTTTTGTAAAAAAAAATCTCATCACAATTTGTAAATATCATTTTGGCGAGCCATTGTGATTTTATAAGGAATCATTCATTAATAACGTCGTGATGAACTACTCTCCCCTCGTTTTACGTTTGTTTCATCTTTCTCAAATATTTATAGTAAATAATTCTTTTTAGAAAAATTGCTAACCTCAACCTCATAACCTAGCTTAGATTTTGTTCACGTAATGTACGGACAACCCCTAATGGATCTTTCGTGCAGGTGCACCTGCCAAATCAAATATTTTTCAAGATCTTTCTCTTCCTTTACCTTGTCTTTCGTGTGGTCTCCTCTTGACAGTGGTTTTATGCCTATTTGCACAAAAACTTGAGCATCCTTCAACATCCGTAATGATCTCTTTGTCAGATCCCTACCACCTTTAGGAATTGAATCTTAGATTTTTTCACTTATTCAACCTCACACCACCACCAACGTAATCCCACCGTCACACAAAAATTGTCATTAAAGGTATAAAGGAAAAAGCCACAAAGGCGAATAACACCCCCCTCCCCCCTCAATGAATTTCAAGGGGGATGAAAAATTTAAATGAATGCAAATCACCTTTTCATTTTTTTCCCATTCCTTTACATTTCCAATGTCTTTTGAAAAAAAATCATTTTCTCTTCAAAATTTTTTCCCACGAGGCTTTTATCATCCCATTTAGTGTATACGTATGCATGACGGAGTTACACTCAAATTCAAAAAAGTATCTGCCTTCCGGCTCTAGGTATATTTATTTCAGTAGGTGCTCCCTCGTTTGAAAAAGTATTTTAACAAATCACAATGAAGACGAGATCATTTCTGGGTGTTACTTTATGTCTTGTCTTGGGCATGTAAAACATTGCATTTTTTCTGCAAGCTGCTTTTCTTCTTTGAGACGGAGAAGAAGAATGAATGGATTATAAAAAATCTAAACACACACACATACAGATGATAATCATCATCAGCTTTATGACGGCATTCACCTCACAAAAAAGATTTACTATAGTGCATCTCTCTCTCGCGTTTTTCTTGCAAGGCTATATATGATAAGCATTATTGATGGTAATGGATGTAGAATCTACATACAAAGCACATTTTATTTGCATTCTCGTCCTTTAAGAAAATTAAGTAGGTGACTCCACTTGGGGGAACTTACTCTAGTAATGTTCGAATTATATTTGAAAATCACATTTGCCGGTTAAAAATTAATACATATTTTTTTGCTTTTGCTTTCAGATTCCATTTTCTCCAACCGTGAAGGAAGTTTTGAGAATTTATCAAAGAAAATCTTTGTTTTTTTCTGTAAAGCGGGAACCTTCACTTGAGGAGATATCAATCTTCCCATCTTTTAAAAATATAGAGCGAAAAAGGCTGATTGTTTCAAGCTCGTTTGGATCCCTTTTCCTTTGTTGTTTGTAACAATCAAGCGTTTTCCTCCGCTTTTTGTGTGGCCATCACATTTGCATTTGGCAAGAAGAAAATGCAATTTTGTGACTACCGCCGCACAGCAACACTGACCGAGAGAAAAAAGTAGGGAATACGAAGCCCCAATAAAGTCTCCTCTCTGTGTGTGATTGACATGTGAGGTAGATGAGGAGAATATGGTGGCCAAGTTTGCAATCAAGAATAAGGCTCATTAGGCTCAAAGCGGAGTAGGGGAACCCTCCCGCAGAAAAACTGGTAGAACACGCTACGACCACAGTTTTTTCTGAAGGAAGGACAATAGCCAATTAGTAAAATATGAGGAGACTCTGCTCCGCTCTGGTGTGCCACCGGAGGCGGTAGCAGCAATTTTTTTTATTTATTTATTGAAAGGAACAAGTTGTGCAAACGTTTTGAAGAAAAGAATTGGCTTGAGATAAAGGAGATAAAATGAAGGAAATTTATGACCCCGTTTACTACCCGCCGTCGATACAGGTGAGTAAAGATTTTTGCTATAATTATGCTAATTAGATTAATTAGGAGAGCTTTTGCATCTCAGAATGACAACAAAAATAATATTCTCTGGAGACAAAAGCGAGGAACCACGTTCGTCGTAGATTTTGTGGAATCGTCTGATTATTAGAGAGATGGGTGGGGTAGCTCGACGGAATTTTTTGAGGGGGAGGGAAGATAGTGGGAAGTTGAGCCAGAGAGGGGAAGGATCTTGGTGGAGAGGAGAAGGGTTTGCCTTCCGATGTTTAATAAGATGAAAATGAATGTTGTTGTGGAAAAAATTCGAAGAAGGAATTCTGTTGGGGTCGACATTGAGGTCATATAGACGAGGAGGAAATAATAAAGCGGAATAAAAAATCGCTGGAAGGAATTGTTTCATCACTGAATACTAGAAATATGAAATGAGATATATATATATCATATCATGGGTACAAAAGGCATAATTTAACTCCAACACATCACTGCTAACATTGCAACCAGTAAAGTTTCTAAATACCCTGTTTTAGCACTGGAAGGAACTTTCAAAATTAGTGTTTTTTCCAGGGCGGAAATAATTACTTTTATAACCCATTACTTTAATTATTATTATTACCTTATCTTTCTTTGAAGTTGACCCGATGGAAGCATTTTAAAAGCTGACTAAGCTCTTATAATCGCAAATTAACCACACTATCCGAAACTTCAAGAGAATCCCGTGAACAGGGTACACAGTTCCCTGTAAAGGTGAAATAAAATAATTTTTAGGTCGTGACCAAGGTCTACTTGGAGTTTCCGTCTAAAAATACGAAATTCCATTGACTCTCACTCCAACCAGTTCCACGATTTCCGCTAGAGCGCTGCTATAAATAAAATCCCCCAATTTAACAAATGAGCCTCACAAGAAAAACCGTTTTCCCTTGTTACACATGTTTTCCGCTACTGTTCTCATGAACATTGTTGTCTGATCATGGTTGTACCTGCTTAATTGTTAATTTTTCAACGATCATCAAACATACAAGAAAAATCAATCTCGAATCCTCTCAAACCCCAAACCTGCATTGAAACAGGAATTTCTGCATTTTTCCTGGTAAGCCACGTAATACATGCAAGGCAATTATTCATTATTTTATATATGTGATCATTATCCCTTTATCTGACCATCTTGACGGGATCATTACTACCAATAAATTTTCAATATTACTTCAAAAATTATTTCTTCATGAAATTTACTTTACCATCTATTAAGGCAAATTTTTTTTCAAAAACGTTCTTCTATTTTTTTCTTCAATCAAAAACTGATTTACATTCAAGCACCATTTTTTCAAGAATTAAATCGTGATTCGGGATTTTTTTCAGAAAGAGCTGAACTCGAAATGTTTTTATTAAAAAGTGGTGCACCATTGATGTTGATCTCGACATTGTTCCCTTTCAAGTTATTTTTTTTCACCAAGGAACATTCTCACTTCATAATTATTCGGGATCACGTCATAATCCTCACTTGTTGCAATACTGCATTCATCATCACAACACAGCAATGCTTTACAGCACCACCGCTTTTTACTCTTCAAGAGGAGAATGCAGTCGAGCGAGTAAGTTTAGAAAAAAAACTGAAGGAATGTGATGTAAACTAGGATTTGAAAAGGAAACAATGGAACTCGAGACTCTATTTAATTCCGAGCATTATTGCCACAAACTAAAGGTGACGATGGAGTTCATTATGCGATCTCAGACATTCACGTAACCCTCTTCTTAAATGAAGGTGGGATAAACCTAAGCATATTTTAATCCTCCCTCAGGTGAGAATCATCTCAAAACCAATAAGTTTCTTTCAACTTTTTTTAATGCTCAAGTCTCAAGCATTCTTTTAAAAATTCTGCTTCTGTTCTTACCTCCAATTTTGAAAGTGCAATCACCTAAACAATTTTAATTGAGGTGAGAGACACGCCCATCTACCAGGCAGCATAAGGCACCGCTACTGTACCTACCTGTAATTAAATTCATATTCAGTCAAGTTAATTTTACCGAGGGCGGGAGAAGCTTACCCCAAATATAAGTTTACAATGTTTCCCCTCCCCTTCCCCCAATAATAACTGTAATGTTGTACTAGTAGTCAACAAAGCTGATGCTTGTCGCAAAACAAGAAAAAGTGATGTTTTTCTTTTTCTCGAAAAAAGAATAATTTTTTTCTTCCCACATATTCCCCTCCACATTCACAATTTCTCAGCCCTTCTCCTTGATAAAGAGTCTTGAAGTAACACAATATCCTCTCACACAATCTTGATAAAAAAAATCTAACAGTTATACTCACTCCTCATCATCGCAAGTATATAGCTCCTCTCGTTCTAAGAGATCAAGTCAGTGGCACCGTAGCATTGTTGCGTTTTTGAAAAAAAGCATTATTATATTTTTCGCATCGCAACAATTACATGTGTACAGCATTCTCCCCATACAAATTTTTTAGCCTTTGTGTAACCGTGGTATACTGTGGCGTTCAAGCGTGGTAATCTATTCAAAAGTACAGTCCCTACTTGTGCTTCATAAAGTTTACATAGGTTTGTATATGACACAATGAGAATTTTCCATTTCATCGTATTCAGTGAGCGGTGGGCTGTTGACGAGGTAACATTACGAGACTACGCTGTAAGCGTCTTCCGCCTTTTCAGTCTTGTTTTTATTTATTACCCTGTGGGAGAATAAACTATTTTTCCAAGAGGCTCGACTGCGACTCGTGAGAAGAAAAAATTAGATTCCTGTTAGCTCAGTTCCCAAGAATGGAATAAATTTTTCGACTTTGAACGGGACTCTTTTGGGAAATTTGCTTGCATCAAGATAAATTTGCCATTTTTTCTCTACAAATTTGCAAGTTCGGAGGATTGCGTGAGGACGTCTCATAAATTTATTTTTAAAAATAGATTGCAAGGTCGGTCTTCGACTTGGAGGAAAAATTATTACAAAATTGGAGTGGAATTTGGAGCTCATTTGAATTTCCAATGAGTTCCTTAAAATACATTTTTGTCAAGGACCTTGAAGGCCTGTGAGGATTTTGCAATATTATTTTTAACTTTAACCTCACTACAAAAACATTTATCTCGTGTTGAGTGAAGTGTCCCAACCCAATACGAATGCAATATTGGGAAATTAGAGCAGAACCAAGAACCTCAGCTTAATCATCCTCTGTGGTTTCGCGAGTGCATCCCTTGCAGGCATGAATCCCATAAATTCTCCTGTAATCAGCGGGACTCTCTGTGTTTGAGTTTGTCCTGTGGTTAAAAGTTTCCTTGTTGAGAAAATTAAAAATTTACTTTAAAGAATCCATTTTATGCATCTCGTGGAAAAAGATGTACCTCTTTTGGATCCAAAAATATTTATTTCTCTTTTGAATCCTCTGTGTTGTTAGCTGTTGCCTTGTTGCAATAGCAAGTTCAGTGCAGAGCCTCCAACTTGGAAAAAATTTGTAATGGAATAAGTGAAATGAAGCAATCCTTTAGTGACATTTGACATACCTTCCATTATTCCTCCCTTCATCAAAATTAAATCAAGGCTGTTCTTAATTCCCATTTAAGGGAACTAGCAGGGATATAATTTTTTATCAATTTTCTTCCCTTCAAAACTCCCTGATTATCCGTCCTCTCAACTTTTTTTAACGAAAGGGGGCGGAGAGTCAATAATTGTGGTAATCACGAGGAGCTCCCCTTTATCAAAAAAAGTGTGAGTGAAGAGTTACATATAATTTTTTCTAGGAAAAAAGTGAACGTCCCTTGTACCTTTCGTGAGGTTCTCTATGCAAAATTGGATGAATGGATATGAAATGTAAGGAGAAAAATCCATTTTAATTTTGTTGTCTTCGTTACAGCTCCCCCTCTTACAGAGACAAGTCTACAAAGTTTATAACTCGAGGCGAAGACATAAGTCGTGTAGGAGAGTTGCTAATTTTATCTTTATGTGTGTGTTTCCCTTTCATGTAATTTTTAACGATTGCTTAATCACATTCTTTATATTGCGAAGTCACTTATAAAGCTCTCTCTCTCTCTCTCCCCCCCTTTTAAACTCTTTATTTTTCGAGGGAGCACTTTTTTATGGACGGATTTTCAATCCTGTTTACATTTCCCATTTTCACTAATCACCACTTTTTTTTGTTTAAATATGGGGGAGGTAGCTAATTCCCAATTGAAAAAAATAATCATGATGGCGACTGACGCTCTTATATAATCACAACTTGCAAAGTAATTTTTCAACTTCGATTAAGCACAAAACTCTCAACTCGCATGAATGATTAGAAGAGGTGGGGATTTCGCAATAGAAACTATATAATGTAAAGTAATTCTGATTAAAAATGGATATGAAAGCTTGTTTGGAGCTAAGGTAATCTTAATTTGAGCCGAGATATTATTCCTTATGGATGGCTTTGCCATGCTAATTAATTGCAATGAAGAATATGTGACAGGTTTTGCATCATATGTGCGGCTCTTGTCAATACACAATGTGAGATTGTCACTACCTCTTGTTTGTGAGGTGGCTGAGCAAAGAGGAATTTTGTTACTTGTTCGACGTTTGTAATCGTTGAGGGGGAAAACAAACAGGGATTTTGCAATAAAAGTTTCTTCTCAGTTGATATGACATTTTAGTGAGAGGCATGAAATTGCATAAAATGGATTTTTTTGAAGAAATGATATAATTTAAAGTTAAAGGTTGAAGGTGGAGGGTGGAGCAAATGTACATTGCTGATGTGACAACTCACACATAAAATGTGTCAAAGTAAAACTGCTATTTTTTATGAGGATTGTGCAAAACAATATTAGTTGAGGTGAAACCAGGAACTGAAATAAAATTGTAAATTGTTGTTGAGTATTTCCCTGACTAATTTATTTTGACGGGAGAATAGCTCATAAAAATCCAATCAAGTAGAAAGAAAATCCTGTTACGTTAATATTTTTCTTTGACAAGTCCAGCAGGTGTGAGAAATGTCGAAATTCTGGATTCTTAAACTAATTTTTATCACCGTTTACCATCTCCACAAATTACACAAGGAAATTCCGTTAGCGGCAATTTTAAATTCCATTTGCGAAACATCTTTTACCAATCTTCAATCGCAATCTTAGAGATTGAGGAAAAAATCGAGAAAAGATTAGACTTCACTTGACTTCGAGTGAGCTCACACATTCTTCCAGATTTGTTTTTGCTTGTTGAGTTGTTTCTGATTTTTATAGGGAATTGACATTCCAAGGCAAAGTCATTGATGGACTTTTAATGAAACTGAAATTTGATCCAATGGATTGGTTCGAGGTGGATACCTAAGCTGAAATTGGTTGCAGGTTGTAAAAATCCTGAACTAAATTGCCCTCTTCTTAAAAGAAGAAAAAACGCTGAAGGATATTTACAATAGTTTTTTTTTCAGTTGAGAGATTTGCTTCAATCTAAAG
Source organism: Sinodicranocentrus sp. ZH6 (assembly GCA_027743935.1). Lineage (NCBI taxonomy): Eukaryota > Metazoa > Arthropoda > Collembola > Entomobryomorpha > Entomobryidae > Sinodicranocentrus > Sinodicranocentrus sp. ZH6. Next base: position 10,967 of record JAHZNA010003591.1, on the reverse strand, counting down.
TGTTATTGTTATTGGCGGCTTTTAGCTCTCGAATGGATTTTTACTACTTCCTGGTTCGACTCACAAGAGCAAACTCATCAAATGCGTAGCCATATGAGGACATTTTTGTTGAGGATTTCGACACTTGCGTGCAAATGCTTCTTACTTGAGAATTTTAATTCAGATCGTAGTCAGATAACATGTTATCAATTTTTCATTCATTCTTCTCCTCCTCTTATGCAATCCGTCTTCGACAAAATTTCAAAATGTCAATTGAACTGATTCAAACCGTCTCAAAGGTAGGCTGATAAGGGTCATTTATTAAAAAAATATAATTTGTCTTTTGATCCCCACCTCCCAATCCCAGAGATCCACACGTGTACATTTTATAATAATGATTCACGATCAAACACAAAAGGGCAAACTTGCATAAACATTCTTACCCATTTATTTTTTCTCTGCCAAGGCTTGCAACACTTGTAGAGAAAAGCAATATATCTCTATGTGCATCATACCTGCATTTCATCTTTTTTCTAACAAGCTAACTTGAACAAAATTGCGAAACTTGCAATATTGTCGTGTTGTGCATCCCTCTCGAATATTTTTGCACGGCCAACCACTCATTTTTTTGTCATCTTCACGGCCTATATCGCAATCTCAGGTGCATAACAATGATAAATTCGTATGCAAAGAGTTATCTACCCAAAGTGCATTTCACTTTAACCTTATATGACCGACCGATAGATAAGCAACGCCAGAATATAAATTAACTTTGGTAGTAATAATCCATCAATGATTTTTTCAAAATGTTTTATCCCTTCCACCCGTTGCGCAATTAATTTCAATTATAAAGCTCTAACAATATTTTACTTCAGAAACACATTCCCATATTTCAAAATTACCATTCTCATTAGCTAACATACAACCCTCGTAAAAACCTCTTGTGACAGATTTTATTTCATAAACCGGCTTCTCCTCGTATCTCTCTCAACCCAGCATTTTTACAAAGATGATCTTGCCCGCCAAGTAAATCAGATCTAGTTACGTAACAAGAGTAAAATACAAGATCATTACCAAGACACGACTTAGGCTTGAGGGACTATTATCGTTTCCGGTTTTTTACCGTCATCTTGAACCCATCTCATCTTCAAAACAATGAAAGATTTCGTGCACGAGATGATTATAATGCTTTCAAACAAGCGCAAGCAAACCTACCCAGAGGATGTTTTTTTTAAAAAGCTTCTTCACATCTTAAAACTCTGCGAAGCGGAACATGTCATTGTTTTATTTCTTAATTCCCAGTCCAGTTTTCAATGAAGTGATTATGATACTTGAGGAGTGGTCTTTAATCTTCTGAAGAGACTCCACCCTTTTATATCATTTTCCTTGCAGAAAGGGAGCAAATTAACTGTTTCATCATTTGCGAACGACCCCTATTGTCAATAATATGTTTTCTTTATTCTTGAGATCCCTTTCTGGTGACAGGTGTGACAGCAGGGAATGGACATTTTGTAATGGAGACAGACACTTGACATTTTTTTTTCATTCTTAAAGAGCTAGCAAAATAAATTGACAGATATAAAGCGCAACAAGTGAATGGATAGAATTTCCTTCGTAAGGCCAGAAATGATTGAAGCGTGTAACATTGGAAGTGAAGTGAGTGACCTTAGAGAATTCTCTGCCCTTTCTAACTTCATCTGAGTTTGGATGAGAGTTGGCCTATAATTTTCAAATAGGTAGTAATCCCTCCTCACGAAACTTGGGAACGGACTCTTTGCCAAAAGTTGTGTGAGCATTAAGTCAAGATGCAAAATGGAAGATTGATATGCTCGCCGCTGAATGCTTTGTGAAGGAGCCCTTGAGCTGTTTTTTTATATTTCAAGAATGAAATATGAATTTCATTTAATATTCTACTAACAATAGAAAAAATAACGTGAAACAATGAAGTGCAGAAATGGCTACAAAGGATAGATATTTTCAAAATTGTATTCCCTATAGTCTCGATCCAGCAGGCTTGATGCCAAAAAGTTGAGGCTTAAGTTGAGGTTGTAAAGTCTTTTATGGAAAATTGAAATGTTTACTTTTGCCTCTTTTGTTTTATGCGAGAAATCTTAATGAGATTTACAGGAGCTAACAGTTATAAAAAGGATTTTTTTGTACAAGAAGACCTTCTTCTAGCAATTTTGCAAAGTCCGTTATATTTCTTCCTTGACCGAAGATATAATGCCCTACTTCAAGTAGAAGATTGGAATAGAAGAATTTTTTCTCCATCTTTTTCCAACAATGGCCCAATACTTCAATCATAGTTGAAGCATCCTTTAGTAAACCAGGTTAGCTCAATAAATAGACAATCTTTTATAGACAAAAATATTCCTTGTCACTTTTTTTGTTAGTTGAGAGACGATATCCCACAGGGAGCAAAAGCGACAGAAAAAAGCCGCCGGTCCTTGTTCATTTTTTTGTCAATGAAATGTTCCCCTAATCAAAAGGATACTACTTTTTTATGACTAGTCTTCTATTTATTTTTAGGGTAGAGCTCATTAACTCTTTTCTTGTTTTTAACAATATCTCACAATTCCACTGTCGATATATGCAGTTTTATTGCAAGGGAATCACGGTCAAGGCTATAGAATGTCTTTCAAAGGAGAAATGGGCGATGCCCTCTCTCTACTTTTTTCTCTCAAGCATCTCAACACCCCGAATAATTTCCCCCCTCCATTCCAATTTGAAATTTCCCTAGGTCAAAATAAATCCAGTTATTCCTTGCGGTCAATATTTCCTCCCAAAAAATACCCAGTGCTCTGGTAACTCACTCAAAAGATTATAGTCTTTGTATCTCTCGAGTCGTGCTCCAAGTGAACCTTTAGTATAAGGTCGTCTTTGGGTGACTCTTGTGAGCTATATTTTTACAATAATATATTTTACCGAAGTCACCGTGGGTATTACAGTAAGTTAGCGAGCAAAGGTCTTCTCCTCCTCCTTCTCCTCTACAATCATTCTAGCAGGACATCCTACAAACGTGCTTGGGAGAGAGATTTTTTCAATCGAGAAAGGGTTGAACGGACACGAGAAGGGTGAACAGTTGCATAGAAGGATGTACGGTTACTGGGGTTATGGCATTTCCGATTGAGCATAATAGAATGAATAGGTATATCTCAAAAGGAAAATACACATATTTATGGTGTACGACGTGCAGCACATTATTGCAAGTTTTAACCTTGCCTTTATGCAAAAGTCATATTTTTTTCATAAAGTGATATCATCATAGATAACAGAAAAAGTAATTAAGCTCATCCTTTGATTTTCAAAGTTGCAATGGGAAACTGTTTGTTTTTGGCGTTTGTGCGAAGAATGAAGAATAAAAAATGCGAAATTATGAAAAGGACGTTTGTATAGTGCAGGACGACTGCGTAAATGCTTATCACAGGTGGACCGTGAAGGACAATGGTGTGCAAAGACAGTGATAAGCTTTTTTATTATTGTCAATGAATATGTACGACGCATTTTTTTCTTTCGTGAAATATTTCTGTAGTAAAGAAGCATACACGCATTAGCATGGCTAATTGGGCCAAAAAATGTGTAGGTGTCATGGAAGTTTTAAAATGAGATTATTCCAATGACAAGAGATTTTAGTCCTTATATAATCTCTGGGTTGGCTTCAATGTCGTCATTTTTGGGGGAGAGGTGTGTATAATCCCACGAAATGGAAGGGTTTAGAAGATGAAGGCTGTCTTTAAAAACGAAAGAAAAGCATTTTTGAAATATTTTTAGCAGGATAATTATACACGATTTGTTTTTCAAAGAAAATAATGTGTCTTTGTTTTGAAGCTAATCCTTCATGAATAAAGAATATCCAGGGTGGAATATTTTTTCCTGTTCAAGTTCAAAGATGAAGGCTCACAATATGTGAGTCATGTTCTTAGCGTGTGAATGGCTTTTACGTGTCCACGCATCCATTTTTTAAGAGTTTGAGATGGATTTCACATTTCAAAATGAGCACTCATAATCACTCCTCCTTCCCTCCATATATTTTTTTGGAGGGTGATTAATACATTTATGCTATGCAAATGGTAGGGGGTTTTCAAGGGAAACGAATTGTTTTAATGGGTCGTCACGTCTTCCTCGCAATAAAAAATATTTAAATCCATGTAAATAATTTCCTTCCTTGAGGGCGACATAAATAAGTGGAAAGGGTGAAATTGAAATCGTTTTAAGAAACCGTGAACCCCTTTTCTCTTATAAGGATTTTCACGCTGGCACGTGTAAACGATGAAACATTCTTTAAACGGTTCTAAAAAAATCAAAATATGTTTAAATATGTATAGCAGCAAGGATTGATGGTGTCAGTTCGTTACTAGTTAAGAAAGTTGAAATGTCACAGTTTTTCAAAGAAATCGAAAGGATCCCACAAATACAGAGTACTCCTGGGATGACTTGATATGATAACCCATCCATCCTCTACTCCACTTTTTATTCTTCAAGATAACCCCATATTTTCAATCAAGTCACAAGATTCCGAACGCATATGAGATAAGTTATAATCATGCAAAATTGTACCCCTCACTGAAGCACAACAGTGTTTACAAGAATATTTTCTGATAAATGGATCTAGGTCAGTTGTCGATAATTCTAGCTTATTACACCCACACCCCCTCCACATCTCAATAAAGTCGACAATAATGTTGCTCCCAACGATGTTACTCCATATACAAGTGAGCATTTAACTGTTTTACATACAAAATTGGGAATAAATCATGCAGTGACAAGATCCCTCACGTTTCACATGCATCGCTACACAACAGTTTCAATTTCGTTTTCATTTTTTATTATTGCTACGACTATTTCATGTAATGACACTCCAACTCAAAACCTCGGAGACAAAATGTATAATGATAGTATTGACGACGGAATGTATACACAAGGCTCTCATTATGAAATCCAGTTTATATAAAAGAAAATATTTTAAGTGCTTTTGCGCATGTCAACTACCCCATTGTTTTGCACGTTGCTTCACTTTGCGTATTATCTCTAATGTCCTATTTCACTCATATATGAGGATACCTACGGCGATTACGCTTCTATTAGGTTGTAAACGTGAGGGGTCGTTCATACAGGGAAAATGAGAGTTTTTTTAAGAGAAAAAATGTGAGGTTATACCACTTACTTGACATATGGACATTACTTGTATTAAGGTATGTTAGCCACTGTAACAATGAAAAAGGATTTGTTGCATATTTTTTCTTCAAGAAAACATGCTCTAGGGTGACTACACTTGTTAAAAAGACATATCGTGAGAAACTTGCGGATTTTATTGTTTTCTCGCTCAGGGTACGTGAATGTCTACAAGCTTGTGAGATTTTTGTATCGATATAAGGATTACAGTATAACATTTACCTAAGGCATGAGATAAATTGAAAAATGGGATTTCATAGATTTCATCAAATTTTCCTTTACACTTCGTCCATCATTTTCTCTGTCAAGAGGGATGGACTAATAATAGCGAGAAAAAATTGCATATAATTCTCCAATTCATTCATGCAATTTTTTTTTATAGGCAGGGATAATCACCAGTTTTGTAATTGACGGTGTATGATATATTTTTAATAAATGGAAATCACTTCATTATTTAAAAAAGGGGGCATTCATACATCTCGTAAGCGAGGGGTGGTCAATCCTTACTAGTATTTTAGAATTATCACGATTACAAGCAAATTAGAATGTATTTCCATTTGTCTTTGTTGAATATATAAAGACCGTGATATTGGAATGATCCCCAAGATGACATTGATAATTGCTCATTTCTTCTCGTCCGTCTGCATCGCTCCCATTCTTCATTGTTATATAGGAGTTGGTTTCCTTGCATCATCTTCCTTCTCAGAAAATAGCCACCTTTTCCCATCTGCTGAAGAGTTGAGCAAGCTAAAAGTATAACAATTGTTTTGAAACTAGTGTGGTTAGCAAGGCTCTTGACAAGATTATTATTAACAACTCAACACAATACCCTATTTTCTCTCAACTCTCTTCAGCTTTGGTTATCCACTGTAAGAAAAATGTCATTACCCCATCCTCCTCACACACGTCAACACTCAACGAAAATAAATTTCACACCAGAGCCTGTAACAATTGTTCAGTTTCTCTTGCAATTTTCCAATCCAGCAAACAATAGACTATAAGTGACCACTGCGTGAATCCTTTTAAAGAGATTGAGGTCTGTATGTATGTATTCCCTGTTGTGGTGAAATTCACTCTAATTCTCACGAGTTCCTCGTTTTTTACTGACCTAGCTACTGCTAACAAGATAACAAGTTTTTTTATATAAAAAAATGACATAATTGAATCTCTTTTTCTTTTTCTAGGGATTCGACTCCTACCGTAGTCGTCATCAGGAGCACCATCGCCACTTAAAGCCGTCCCCGTCTCCCTCCTCAGCTTCAACGACGTCAAAGGGGTCAGTGCTTGGGAGATTTTTGAAGCTTGGGAAATCGAAAAGTGATGCAAGTGGCTACGGGGGTGGGACTACTTCACAACGAACAACATCACAAGGCTCCTCCTCTCTGAATCCTGAAGACTATGAAGTGGACGAGTTCCGCCTCTCCCCTTCGGTGATAGCGAGGGGTCCTGTGGAGAAAATGGTGCACAAGGCAAACTCACGGAGAGACGTGAGCAGGTCACACTCGTGGATCTATGGTAGCGTAAAGCTCCCCTCAGATCTACCTTTTGGCTACGGAGAAGCCTTCAACTTGAGTGACAGTGGTCCAAGTGGTGATAGTGATATCATGGAGCAAGAGCAGTTTTCCAGGGGGGGTGGTCACTACCTCCACACGCACGCTTTACAAGCCATGCAAATCCCTCGGTGTCAGTTGGACTACTACTGTACTTGTGATTGTGGGGGTGGCAGTGAAGAGTTGGAAATGATGATGATGTCCTCTGGACAGAGAACTATAGGTGGCAGTGTTCGTGGCGGTGGTGGGGGGAAAAGGGGTCGCCCCCCGTGTCAAGCTTGTGCGAGGGAAATGGCAATGAAGTATGCGCTCCCTTCTTCGAATAAAAGAAAATCCGGAAGTGAAACAGAAAGTTTTGTAAGTAGCGTGAGAAAACTGACATGGAAAAGTTTAAAACAAGTGGTGAAGAAAAGGCCGAGTATAGACACGCTGAAAAAAATGCCTCAAGGGAATTCTCCAGGAATTCCGCCTGAATATATGCAAGCGCCAATAACCCAAGTGCCTTTTCTATCCCCAGGGGGAGGAGGACCTCCTGTGGATGTAAATCCTATGGCAAATTTGAATAATTCCAGGGATCAGTATGGCACTCCAGGGAGGGTAAATGGGAATAGCAGAAGTCACACTCCCAATTCTGTGGCGAATTCTTCAGCCCATTTAATTTCTCCTCCAATGTCCCCCACATCCCCAGGAGGGGAAGATCCTCAAACGAATTATTTTTTCCCAGATAAAAAAGGATTTTACTCGAGCTGCAACGATATCTACGGCACAGAGCCTCCGCCTCACGTGACAGCTTCAGTGAGAGTGAGACCCAAAAGGACAAGACAACCTTACGAGTTTCCAAGTGAATTCGGGCCTATTCCAAACTATGAAGAGGACCAACAACAAATTTACCACTCGGAGTGGGATTTACGACACGTGATGAGCTACGATGTTTGGATGAATACAACAAATCACGTGAAGCCGAGAGCACAACAAGGTCTTTCAAGTGGGGCAAGTCAAACCTCATCAAAGTCATCAGGAAAAGGGATGCCAGCCGAGCAGAGGATTTACCACAGCAGCGGGAACTTGCATGTGCCCCCACCCGACTATAATCCTCCAGAGCCGACAACTTTTAGACCACAGCAGCAGGCTCGCTCTGTGGAAAAGATTTCTATGAAAGGATCACCTTCAAATGGGTCTGTGAAGGTAGCCTCCAGTTCCAAGTCTGGACACAGCAGTCGTGCCTCTTTAGCTAGTGTTAATAGCACCACGTCCTCCTCCACAACGACGTCAAGGAGGAACGAGAAAAATTCACAGAGCTCGGAAGTATCAACCTTTTCCAGCTCATCAAGTTCGAAACAGTCTCGGGAAAAGGGTTCTACGGCAATTATCAAACGCTCGAGTATTCTCGCTGCTGACGTGTCAGCGTATCAGTTGCTAAAAGCGCAAACGAAAAAAGGAAAAGCAGCTCCACCAAATGGTCACCCATCACAGTCTTCATCGTCGTCACATGCAGTTATTAAAACTGGGGCACAAGTAGTCCCACAACAACAACAACAAATCCAGCACAAAATCACGTTGCCAAATCCGTCTCCTTCAAAACCTGCAGTGGACTTGGATGATGCCTTCAGTGAGTCCAGTGACGACCTTAGCGATAACGCTGTCACAAATTCAGAGCCAATCCCACCCGCTTCGGGAAGCAGTTCAAGTTCCACAGCAGAGAAATCTGGAAGCCGAGTAAGAATCGCAGGGCAAGGGATTCGCATGATGCCAAACGGGAATAATCGCAAACCTCAAAAGTCTTCTACCTCCATAGCATCCTCGAGTGGGACACCTACGCCAAGTCAAAAATCAAGTTCGTCTTCAACCAGCCGCACCTCAACTTTCACAAGTTATCAGAATCCTTCATCTTCAAATCACAACCGCATCAATGGTCATCAAATTAGAGCAAATAATAAAACCCCCAGTGTGGAGCCTCCTTCAGAAGATATCTCTTCAGAAGATGATGTCTGGTCGGATTGCCATACGGAACCAGAATCGTTAACAATGATGGCTTCTCCCGCAGCGATGGGTTTGGTCGACTACAAAAGTCAAAGTCATCAAAGTGATCAAAAACCACACGTGGTTCACTCAACTCGTGAAAATCACCAGGGAGGAGGAGTGAAAGTGACAACAAATGGTAACACTTCAAGTGTCAATGGTCATCATCGCAAAGTGGAAGAAGCTCAACAAATGAGTAGTTTGGGGAGAGCTACCATGATCACTTTTGACGCTAACAAGAAAGTCTCTTCGAATTTTGACGTTATCGAGTTTGAAGAGTACGAGCTAGCCAGCTCAGGCTCAGATGGGCAGCAACAGCAAGCTCGAGTGAAATCTGGGAGTGGTTCAACTATCATGACCACGATGGGTGGTAACACGAGCAGTAGTTTGGCAACTTCAGCGTCATCCAAAATGGGAAATTTAGCCAAGTCGGCGGATAACGTTGTCAGCTTATCTGTGACGAGAAATCCCCTAGCCCAAAATGGCTCTGGAGGAAGTGGTTCTGCAGGAACATACATAAAACATTCCAAAGGTCAACAATCGGGTTCCAGCTCGTCAGGCAAATTTGGAGCTTTGAGAAGACGCAAATCTCGAAATGGTCCCAACAATCCTGGAAAACTTTTGCAGGAAACCATTTACGAAGAAGATGTAGAGCAAGTAGACGACTTTAATGGGGCTGGAGGAGGTCACTCTGTAAAAATCATGGTGTCACCGGCTCCTCCTCCACAACAACAAGTGTCAGAACCAAAACCAATTTTGAAAAACAGAGAAAGAATATACGACTCTTCTGTCGTTAGCCGTGGAGGAACTGTTGAAGTTTCATCTTCGTCCACATCCTCCTTCCAGTTGGCGACATTTGAGTCCACCTTCCAAAACGAAAATACTACCGCTTCACCATCCTCTGCTCTAAATTTGGCTGGCCAAGATCAAATTTACTTTGACTCCTCCATCTCCACAATTTCCACCGCATCCAAGAAAAAAGTTCAATTTGACCAGAGCAAAGTCGTCGTCTGTGGTGGAGACACAAGTTCCGGTGGAGAATCTTACGACGAGGAAAACGACGACTCGGACCAATGGAGCGACAAATCTGACGAAGAAGTGACGCCATCCCCACCCAACCAAATCTCTTCAGCTGTTCCTGTGCCGAACAATTTACTCCAAACTAACCCTCATCACCAAACGCAGTGGACCGGAAGCCCAGGTGTGAGTCAAGATGAGACAATGACAAAAGTCCGCTCATTATTTGAAGAAGAAGTGGCTCGTAAAGCTGCCCAATTTGCCAAATCCCGGCAAGAGGCTGAACAGCGGAGGAAGAGGGAAGAGCTCGAAAAACAGAAGAAATTTGAAGAGCTCAAAAATGCGAACGTCAACAACCTTCAAATTTCCGGTGGTGAACACCGCCAGAGAACAATCGAGCCCAGTCAAAAGGTATCATCGACACCTGTGAAGAGTAGCGGGAGAATAGTCCCCGGAAAACCGAAAGATTCCCAGGAGCAGCAGTCAACTGGGATTAGCACTCCTAGGGAGAATATCTCTGCGGTTCTTAAAAATATTATCAAAAATAATGGCGGCGGCTTCACTCAAAAGAATCCTTCAGTGGGGAGTGGACCAATCCAGGCGGGGAAACGGAATGGTGGAGGAAAAGCCAAGGAAATGTTCGACAATAATGGCAATCTAGGTAAGGGAAAAGCTTTTTGCTGTTAGATTCGCAAAATATGGTTTGCGTCTTTACTGCTTCGCTTTGAGTGCGGCATTCGTAAATTACGCTATGTTAATGCATGATAACGGCAGAGGGAATAACTTTGTGGGTGGTCTTGTCGTAAATTACATAAAAAATCATATCTCATATCAACCAATCTTATTCAATCATAACTGGAGTTTGATTGATTGGATTGCAAATTGCAACCCCACCCACAAAATTTACTTGAATGAATTTACCTTCGGTTCATCTCGTAAATCGAAAATTGCAGGGATGAGCAATTTGAAATTGCAAAAACCACAACTCTTCCTCTGCAACATTCCATTCATCATTTTCCTCTCAAAGAAAAAAAAATAATTATTTATGCAAACTTCTCATCAGTGGATTTCCTTCACACGCAATGTTTTTTTCTTGGCGGGAAATGCACCTCAAATTACGAAATCTTTTTTCCCTCTATTCAAAAAAAATTAGACAAAAGAGAAATAAAAAATAATAGGTGCTTCATTTTCGTATTGACTTTTAATCCAATTTTTTTTGTTTATCTCCCA
>JAHZNA010003590.1:0-16881 GCA_027743935.1 Sinodicranocentrus sp. ZH6 | reverse complement strand
GCTTGGTACTCTAAAGATAAACAGGAAAGGTGGAGAAGTTTAGGAGGCTTACATGTGTATGTATGAAATATATGCTCATTCCATCTCTCAACTATGCAGTAGGATAATATATATTTAAAATAATAATTTGACTAAAAGTTTTACAAGCTCATAACTCGGCTCCAAACGTCCCATTTAATTACAAAGTGCATTCATCCCGAATATAAAGCAGAGCAGATTGTAGACATACGGGTACAAGTCTCTTTCAAGAAGGAGAACATGATGATGATATCGAGTCAGCACCTTTATTCTTGTTATTACCTCTTAAATTGGTAGACAAGCTCTTATCTTTACTATCGATAATCGTAATATTTTTTGCCTCCGTAAAGACAAAATAGGCTGCTGAATGAATATAAGTTTGTACAAATCTTGTTTATGATCGTATCCTTTGTAATGGCTAATTTTTTAACCTCAGTTGGAATTTCATCTGATGGGAAGCTTCTTCTCATGATCACAATTGATCTGACTGTGGGCATCTCTGCTAATCTGACAAGAGACCCTTTCCATTTGATGGCTAAACCGGTTCAGTCAGATAAACAGTTTTGAGGAAAAAAATAGCAAAATTATATACAGCCATCATATCACTTTTTAATCGTCTTGCCAAATCCTCTTCGTGCCAATCATGAGTCTGTCTCAGAAATTTGATTTAATTTTATTGGATCAAGATTGCAGAATTGTGGCTGGAAGAATGATGAAAATGTGCAAGAGTTTGGTTCACAAAGTGTCTTCAACTTTTCAACATTGCAACACCAAAAAGGCTTATTACAAACTCGAGATTGTGGGAAGAGCTGTCGCCAACATCAAAGGCCAACGGCGACAAGAGGAGTTTGATGGATATGCGTTTGAAATGCTCCATCAAGGAGGGGAAAAATTTCCATGAGTGTAAAACCGATTTTCTTATGACATGCCGCACATTCTGGAATTACTTTTTTATGAATTAAAGCATACCTCTGGTGACCATTAAAAGTGATTTTGAGATGGAATATATAGCCTTGCTCAAAGTCATCTTTCACACTTTTAGGTTGGTGTCGTGTTTGTGGCTTTTGAAGACGAGATCCACACGACATAAATGACACGACGAAATGGCAAAAATTTTCATCTGCAGTTGCACCACTTGTGTCTTGAGCAGTGAAGGGCATAAAACGAATGTGGGGTCAAAAAGGAATAAAAAATATTAGAATCCAACTCTGCGAATGGGACTCATGTGTAGAGGAAAATCCTCGGCGGAGTTGTAAACCGAAAAGTAATAAAAACTCTTAGCACCACGTTACAAGTGATAAATTATGACTTGTTCTCTCTCTCTCACTTACACCCCTCACCATGGGAAATGGGAAGGTGCGTCAATCCTCTGAATGACAAGGGAACTGTCAAAATGAGTAAAAGTCACATCGTGAATATCACACGAAAAGGAAATAGTCATTTCTCCTCTATTCCTCTCTCCTTAATAGATGCTTATAGCTTATACCTTTGTAGCATAATGACACTCCTTCCTGTCGTAAAGTCTGGAAATGTAGAGACGTTTCATGTCCTTCTTCCAGTTGGCTCAACTTGGAACGAATCAAAATCGTTTAATGATACATTCATTACTGTCTCTAAAGTTGTTCTCCTTAATTGTTTCTCAAGAAATGTCTTTGTCAAATTGGCCGTACGTGAAAAGCCCAATGAATCTTGGAACATTTAGTTTGTTAGGGTAGTTAGTTAAGTTGCACGAATTACTCGAACATGACTTGTCGCATATCACAGGTGTATACATATATATTCCCTTTGTTTCATCAAGCGTTACTAGTCAAGTCACCCATTCTCCTTGAAACTACGTAGTATCTAGCAAGACTTCCCCTCATCAAACAAGTCAATTTGACACGGATAACTAGCTCAACTAACAAACAAGCTTGTGTACAAGAATCTAGCTGGAAATATATGTTAAAAGTGGAGAGACAAGCTCTTGTGTTTCTAGCAATTTATCCAAACAAGTGTGCAAGTACAAAAAATGCGTAGCAAAACACAAAAGAGAGAATTATCCCTTCAAAAGCTATTTTGTCATCATTATGTGGTATGTCTTACTGGAAGCATTTAGCCCATTAAAGCATTTTGTATTCTGACACGGTAGAATGGTAAGTGAGCACTTTGAAAAAATGAATTCTTGGTGTGCATCATTACAATGTAGACTATATGCCCCTTATAACAATGACACTATACATATAAATATATATATATACCCAATAAGTTATACAGTTCACAGGAGGAAAGAAGAAAGGGAATATTTTGATGATGGTGATGATCCTTTGGTTTTTTCGTCTCCATTTTTTATATACAAGTCTCGACAGCCACACTCAAATACATACATATGATATTTTTTTATCCATCCAGGTTGAAAAGAGGATGAAGAACAGTAGTAAAAGTTTATTGTGCTCGTCAATGAAGGGAAAAAAGGTGATGTTTACACATGTCACGTAAAGGAATAAAAAGAATGTTTTATCACGGCTCTTCTGTCACTTGACTCATTATTCAGTCGCCATTCTTCCATATAAGCGTGATTATGCAGAGACCAGAGAGTCGTACGTGTGGTGGTGGGAGATGTTTGATGTTTTCCTAGCACAACCTCTGTCTTCCAGCAAATTTCAAGTTGAATGATTACCTACCGTGAAAAATGCACAAGGATACGTAATGTGGGATGTACGTAAGCTTGATTTTTTTTATCAGAAAGTATTTACCCCTCCTAGTAGCAACTACTGGAATTCCAGATTTTTGCCTGAGAACACACTAAAACATTTTTGCCAGGAAGAGGAATTGAGGAGCACTTTGTGCTTAACTAAGTACGTAATAATATGAGACAAGATAAAAATTTATAGAGAACAAGCATTTCACTTGTCATGCTTCCTTCCTTCCTTCCACATTCACTTGACATCGCATCGTTGACTGTATGGACTTGACATTCCTTTGGGAAAGAATAAAAAATATATCTGTATCCTGTATACTTTCGTATTTTTTCTCTCTCACTTTTTCAACGAGAGTGAGAGTTCTTCTAGCTCCTACTAACTCGATGCATAAACAATAGGAGGGAATATGAATGTCTGTGTAGATTTTTATGTCAAGTGCAGCAGCTGTGTACATTTTAATAGCTTTTGCCACCACGCAATCTCTTCTATTTCATATATATATATCCTCATAGCTTTTGTTTTTTTTTCTTTTATGAGAGGGGAAACTCCCGTAAATTTATGATTCGTGGGATAGCATAAATTATTAAAATATGCTGATGACTGTGGACATTTTTATTTAATATGTGAGAGTTCTTCTAGCTCCTACTAACTCGATGCATAAACAATAGGAGGGAATATGAATGTCTGTGTAGATTTTTATGTCAAGTGCAGCAGCTGTGTAAATTTTAATAGCTTTTGCCACCACGCAATCTCTTCTATTCCATATATATACGTATATCCTCATAGTTTTTTTTCCTTTATGAGAGGGGAAACTCCCGTAAATTTATGATTCGTGGGATAGCATAAATTATTAAAATATGCTGATGACTGTGGACATTTTTATTTAATACGTATTTACATGGGAGACAAGTGCTTCAAGTGATTTGTATTCTGAGGATGGATATTTGGACAAGAAAATTTCATGTAGTTTTAACTTTGGACAGGAAAATATTTGCTTTGATTTAAGACAGTGGGGAAAAAGGAGAGTCAGCCGGTGGAAGGTCCTTTTAAGAAAAAAATATTGATCACATGATGATGATATTATCCACTTGCACTTCTCATTCCACAAACATAGCTTACGTCAAGTTAAAGTAGTTCTACTTGTCAACCCCAAACAGTCGATAAACAAAAGGGAGAAGGATGAGCAATTTACATTGAGACTCATACATTGAAAAAAACAATCTTCATTGTATTGTAATTTATACATAAGAATATATTACACACGCCAATTTTTTTCTCCCCCCATCACATCATTCACTAAAAGCTGGTGTAGAATATCCCTTCAATTTGAGACGGAAAACATGTAACGAGCATTTAAACAAGGATAAATAGCATCTCTTTACCATTTCTATTTGGCCCGGTGAACTTTGTAAAGTTGGAGGTTGCAAGAAGTACATTTTTTGAGTAGAGTGTGCGTCTGTGTGTGTCTAGTACTTAATGCTAACTTCTTTTTCACCCTTCATTAAAGAGCCAGCGGAGAGGAGAAGAAAGGAAGAAAAAAATATAGAGAAAAATGTTTTGATGGCTTCTTGGCGGTGGTCGTATCATAAATCTTAGAGTTGAATGATGCTCTAGGTGGCTGCAACATTTATGATCTAGTTTGATGGGCTCCTCGCTCATGGTACTACTTCCAGTTTCAATATTACGTGTCTTATATAGCTTCAAGCATTTTCCATGCATACACTTGGTGGTTTGCTTGAATACACAATATTTTCTGGATATCCTTAAAACATTTTCAAAAGCATATTTCTCAACCGCCTCCACCTCACGACGAAGGAAAAAAAATAAGAACTTTTATATCAAGTTTTGCACTTTCCTCTGGCAATATTTATACGTACCTATATAAGTACTTATGTAGGTGGAAATAGTCCGGTGGTTAATGGTAGAGTGCCAAAAGAAATACTACTATGTTTGAAGTTGAACTATAGAAAAAATTATATGCATTATGCAGTCCTCACAACTCAACTCTATTTGAATAGGGAAAAAGGGAAGGAAAAAGTTTTTTTTTCAAACCGACAAAAGATGTGATTGATTCATTTGTTGAAAGGGAGAAAAACGCTATGCGATAATAATGTCGGGCTGGGCCAATCTTTTTAAGAGATACTTTATTTGGATTGTTCTTCTCACTATGAAAAACAAACACTGTAAGTTTTTTTGCCCAACTCCTCTTTCAACTCCATTATGAGCTTACCTGGAAAATGGCTACCTAACCGCTAGCATCAAGACGAGCATAAGATACATACTTTTTCTTTGACTAGACAAAGTAATGAAGTAGCTGTCAATACGAGGGTTATAAGAATAAAAGGAAGAATTATGGTTACGTGTATACAATACCTAGATGTGTGTGTGTGTGTGTTCCTTTGTCAAAATTATTACATTCGTTTGAACCACACATATCAAGGGAATATGTGTGAATGGAGAAGTTTTTGCGAAAAAAAACTTCTTTCCGTTCATTTCTCTTTCTCCCCTACACACAAAGTTATTGGGATTCAATTCGGGTGTACATCATTCTCTCTGCATGGCTCACAAAGGCACACACGTGCACAAATAAATTCGCCATCATCATCCTCACTTCAGTTTACTTAACGACAGACAAAAATAAACTTGCTCAACTTGCATTTTATTTCATTTGTTTGACACTTTTTTGTCTTTTCTCTGGGAATAAAAAGGAGTGGCCGTTTTTACGGGATTTATTTACAAATGTGCTGACAAATTCCATTTTCTCTCTCTCTATCTCTCTCTCTCAAGAAGGATGGAAGCCTATGAAAAGGAAAAATTTGTTCCGTTTACCTTCCGTCTCACGACTTGTTTGGCTTTGCAGTTTCCCCGTCGCCATCATTGCGTACTATTGCAAAAGAGGAAAGACGAATGGGAAAGTAAACTGAGTGATACGGAATGAAATCAGAAGGAAAAAAAGTTGATTCAAGTTGGTCCAGCAATTGTACCATTTCTAGTGTTCTATCCTTAGTATAATATTTTTGTAAAGGGAAAGGTAGCCAATGTGAACTTGGACTGTTTACAAGTAACTTTTCAACTTCTTTTTCTCTCTCTCTTCCTCTTAATAACAAAGAGGACCCTTTACTCTTCTCCCACTACCAATAAGTAGCAATCGTTCATGTTGTTACGAAGCATTACATAAAGTTCAAATAGTTGAAAGTTTACCATGAGGAACAAAAGGATGTAAAGAGGAGAGAGAGAGAAGAAGGGAAAAAAGTTTTTCTCTTGAGGAGAAGAGGAAAACACGTTGTGTCCTCTCCTCCACATCATCACTGTCGTCATTGGCTTCCTTCGTTTTGTCCGTTTTTCAGTCTCCCAAGAAAACTTGTCCTTTTTGCCAAGTTTTGTGCAAATATTTACGATAATTGGTTCACTGGTACTGAGAGAGAGAGAGAAAGTCGGCTGGATAGTTAACCATTAAAACCGCTTCATACACATATACATGCCACTTGATGCCGTTACATATGACAAATATTATTGCCATGTAGGTATATACGTAGTAAGTATATATTCATTTATAGTGTGGCAAAAGAGAACAAAACTTTCAAACTACGTAGCTCTCCACATCGTATTTATAACCATGAGAGGTCCTTTTCAAGTGATATTATGCCATACTCTCACACGTGGACTTAGGCATATTTTTGTTATGTCCTACATGTTATGACTATGCATCTACAATCCAATATTCATATATTTAACTATTATCAAAAAAATTTCACTTGGGTGCGTTCCCAAGAATAAGAAAATATATTTTTATAAGGTTCAACTCCTCGCCATATAATTGTTATTCAAGTTGAAACGCTCATTTTTATGTGCCTTTCAAGTAGAGTTCATTGTCTTATGCATAAAGTTCCTCGTATCATGACTAACATCTCTTTTGTATTGTAAAGAGGGCTGTACAAGTGATTTCATTAAAATGTGAGGAAAGCAAGAGGGAGAGAGAGAAATAAGTTAAAACAGGAAATGCAGTAGTCCGCAACTTGTCCCATATTTATATCGTCTTTTTTCATTCTCCTAAACGTGAATCATATTGGGATTTTATGCAACGAGATTTTTTCCGCCTTGCTCCCATTATCAAACCCAAATAGGAAAAACGAGACTGAAAAACTGCTCAACTCACACTGCCATTTTCAACTCCACTTGTCTCAAGTAAATACGTATATTACGTTTCTTGGAGGAAATTTAGATAGCTCGTGGTGTGGTATGCATGTGGAAGGAGAAAAGTGGTTCATTCCTCCCATTTACATATTTAACTACCTTTACAGAAGCTCAGAAAAGAGCAATATGAAAACAGAGGTTTATCAACGTCCATTCTTATTATCCATAGTCCCTAGATTATAGGTATTTTTGAGTGTGTGCTTGCTCTCATCTTCACACTACACAACTTACTTGAGCGCAAACTAACTCATAAAATTATCCACCATCTAAAAATAAGAGTTTTATTTTTCTCCTTCAGCCTCCATCTTGTCCACATGTTTACACTGTTAATTTCTTAATTTTGGCAGTGCACATGGTGCTGGAGGAGTATGATGTTGTTTTAGTAGGACATGCAAAAAAAAGTCGCAAAATGTCTGAATATATTGGTATCACTGCATTGTTCAGCGAGCATTGCCACCACCAACCACTGTGATTTTCCATCCTTCCAGTCAATAAAGTCAGCTACCAGAAACCAGAAACTATTTGGCATGATATACAATGAGAGTTTTTTGGGAGAAATTTCTATAAACTATGAGAATAGGTATATAACATTTGAAACATGTAAAGTACCTACAACCGCGTAAGAAATCCTTTTTGTATATTATTACATTGCGGTTTCCTTGCAATACGTATGTAGAGGATATATATGATTCAAAAAGTTTGGCGAATCTACCACATCAAAACACATCTCGGTGATCTTCTCGTTTTATCCTGGTTCTGGTCATTGCTACTATACGTGCCTACAATAAATACTTTGGGATATATTTTATGTTTCGTGTTTTAGACACCACTTTTGTCCAACTAGGTATACTATATATCTTTCTCACTGCAGGACTTTGCACAATGACTGTGTGTTTCTTTCCTATTTGAAATGCAACTGCTTTTGTTTACATGTTTTATGTCTGCTGAAAGGAATGAGAGCTCATTGTGTGTGGAGTTGTTTTTTTTACAGTAGACGCATTGTCACCGAGGGAGTGTGGGCTTAAGCCAATTACAAAACTGGACTTGAAACTTGCCCAAAATATACTTGAGTAAAAGGAAAGAGCAGGAAGTTGGGGAAAAAAGTTTGAGAGAAGCGGAGACTTTTGCGGATACCTATATTAGGCAGCTTCAGTATATTTGACAAAGAAAGTGTAAATGATAAGATTTCTAGGTACGCATCCGCACTCATTGTATCAAGGATTGTATGCAAACAGCTTAGAATAATGACTCTAAACAGGCTTCACAACTCTCTTCACCAAAGTCATTATTGCTCCATTTTCTACCGTTGTTGCATCTTACAGGGGAATAATATCATATTCCTTTCTTGGCTTCTCAATGTTTTTAAATGCAAAGTGGAGACGGACTCACAGGAAGAAGGATGCACAGAGTCTGGAAACCACACAGCCTACATGAGTTGCGAAAGGCTTTAGTTGTCATTAGATAAATACCCTTATTCGCGGAATGTTGGATTCTGGTGTAGGTTACGTGCTTTCAAAATAAGCTTTCTGCCTTTTGATATTGTGCTGCTTTGAGAACGCGTGTGTATGTGTACCTTGTGGTATTCCTTTGCTTATTCTAGGCTAACTGTAATAACTGGCCTGGTTCCTTTTCTAATGTGTTTTTTCATTTCATACCCCATTTTTCCTTTTAGCAGCCAATTTGCCAATTACTTCAGTGTCGTTTCCTCTTTCGCATTTGTTTGGAAATGTGAGCTAGGGTGGTATAATAATAAAAAGTAATTTTTCTAATGATGGAGGGAATTGATTTCTGTGGAAAAACACATTTTCTTCTTTGCAGTCGGTGGGGCGGACACTTGCAATATTGCGTTATGACATGCTTTCCTTGCTCAAATAATAATGATGCTAGGAATGATTCGTATTTTGAACTTCTGTGTAAATCCTATTTTTTCCGAATGGTGAAGTGTAATCTTTTTTGACGTTGTATGCCAACATGTAATTTAAAGTTGTGTGGTGCTACTTGAGAGAAAATTTGATCAACAGACGTTTGGAGTCAGCTACCTCGTCATAATTATATTTTTTTCATCAAGCAAACGAAAGTGGTAGAAATGATGAAGATGCTGTAATGGAAATAATTTCCAACCCTGGAATTACGTATGTCGTTTTGGCCCACCCATCATCACCCGTCAAAAGGATATGTTGTTGCAGTTTCAGCAACGAAACTTTTGTTGAGTAAGATGTCAAGTGGAATATCTTAATTTCTTCGAATTAGATTATCCTTTATGAGTAATATGAAGTTGAAATGACTTTAGACAAGGGAACAACACTGCTAACTATTACATACAGAATGTAAAAGTTTAATGCATTTAGCTCCAGCAACAACATAAAGATATATCAACATAAAGAATCGTAACAGCAAAAAGGTAGTCATGAAAAGAAATAGACTCTAAGCTGCAAAACAACTGGAGCTCCTCATCTTAAACAAAAATCGCATCTGAGAGAATTGAGCCCATGACTCATTTTTCGTGCATTCATCATCCTTTTTCATTTGAGCACGATGTAACTTTCAAATAGTGTAGGTGCGCATTATTTCAACAACATGGTGCAAAATCCTTTCTTGCAAAGTAATACTTGTTGGTGGCCAAAAGAATGGATAAAAGTTGACTTCTGAATTCAAAGATTACACAAGAGATATTGTTAAAACCCTGGGCTCTGCACAGCATGAAGGAAGATTTTCGATAGGATAAAGGTAAATAAACAAAGGAATAAGCAGCAGGGAAAAAAGCCAGGAAGGTAGATGAACAAATGCGCCCCGCCCCGTCATGAATCTTGAGAATTGTACCGCGTCAACAACTCAACCTTGTCTGTAAAACATTGCTACTTTTATGATTACACTTTTTATACATTAGTTGCTCATGTACGCGATACTAAACGAGTATAAATCTATCTAAAATAAAATGCTTTAGTTCTGTAGACAACAATGTAAAGGAAGTAGCTCATTCTGGGGAGGGTGAACCGTGTAAGAGACAAGTTAATCGTGTTAATCCACGTGAATTACTAAATTAATAGCAATTTTAGTCATAATATTAAAACTGACATTTCCGTCCTCATATTTTTTTAGTATAATGAAAATGGTATGCACATATTTCTTCATGTATCTTTCCTATGTATTTCATTCGATTATCTAAATTTTTCGTTATATCGAAAATCTTTTTCTGTTGTAAAAATTCTGAAGAGGACAAAGGTATTTGTCGAAAGCTCGAGTAATTTTAATATTATCAGCCATGAGTACCGAATAAAACTTAAACTTTCGTAAAAAGTTTTCAATGCCACATTACACGAACGAACACATTATTGCCTCCATATTGTTAGTGAGACAGTACATAAATAAAGATTGAAAGGGGAAAGACCGTTGCAAAACTAAAAACCCTGCCGTCGTCATTAATTATGCCTGCATTCAAAGTTTGTTAAAAATGCATGCTCAACCTGTACACCGAAAAAGGGCACGTCAAAGAAACGGTTATCATTTCCAAACCTTTTTCTCCTCATCCCTTAAAAAGCAGTGTAAAATGGATGTTCTCAACGAGAAAAGCTAAAACGCAAGAGAAAGGCCATAAGAGTACCGGCTGTGAATGTGAATAAGCCCATCTACTTATGTAAGCATGCAGGACGTGAGCGAGGGAAAGAGGACGCATGGGAAAGGGAAAAGTTGAAGAAAAAGTGACAAGCCTTTTCCTGCTCCGTGCATGTAACGTTGTCGGTATTAAAAAGGGAAAAGACTCCTCACACCCATTTATCACGCTCCACGTAATGAATGACACTAAAGAATCAACATTAACTTTGACAAGCCTTTTTCTCTCATATCCTTCAACCAGTTCACTTGTTCCGAAAAAGCCTGCCCAACCAAGTCGGTCCTTCTTCTAAGGCTTCTTCTCTGGAAACAAGTGAGGCGAAAGAGAAAGCTTCCCTCTGTCTGTCCGTCGCGTCAGTCAATGCAAGAGAGAAGAGTAGCATAGGCCGCGTTCCCTAAAGTTTCATTACATTCAACTATCCCTATATTGCTTTACAAAACCTGACAAAAAATTTCCCTATACACTTTACCCTTCACATAGACAGTTTCCACTTGAGCATGAATACATATCACAGACTTTTATGTGGATACAAGGAATCTTTCAAACGAGTCTACGTGCCCTTACACTTAAGCCTTTCCACATGGGAGAGAAAACCATTCGTGTTTTACTTGGACAATGTAAAACCGTAGACCACACTTTTAGTCGTTGATTACTCAAATATCCCATCTTTTATCGCGCACACGTGGCTCCTCCATAATATATGCATAGTAGAAGAAATCTACTAGAAGAATGAAAGGATTTTGTTAAGAATGCCACCACCACTGCTTACGCCTTCACAGGATCACAGTAACAATCTAAAGGGCTTACAGTCAAAGGAATGAGCGATCGAGTTGAAAAGAAGAACAGGAGGAGAATCACAAGAGGAAAAAGTTGATGACACTCTGTATAAAATTGTTGTGATGATGATGATGATGATGATGATGATAGTGATACCATTGAAAATATGATAATAACAATATACGGATTATTTGTCGAAAACAGATATATAATGCATACAAACTTCTTATCAAGTTCTACTTCCCATATGAGACGACACGACACCCAATACCTCCGATCTGAAGAGAACAAGCAACCAGAGAGGGATGATGAGTGATGCTGGGTAAGGTAAAGAAAATCACTTCTCTGTGACAAACCTCAACTTGACGCTTTTCTTTTTCCTTTCCGCTCCTTGATCCTAGTTTTGGGTAGGAAGATGACAAGAATTCTTCTTTTTTTCTAGAAAAGTTGCGATCATCATTTTCTCTCAGTGATACGAATGTAACACTACCACGCTGATGCGTATATAGTGGGAGGAAAGCTTTCAAAGTCAATCTCCCACCCACTTTGTGTGTTGATATAAGTACATGTAAGATGATATCGTGCTTGAGTACAAGTGCTCGCCCACTCGATACATATTTATAGGAATTCGCGTGGCGTCGTAGGTACATAGCGTTTTCCTAGACTTTTTATTTACATTATGTAGGAAGCACAACGTCACATTGAATGACAAGCTGTTAGTGGTGGCATACCTACTATATGGATGGTTAAGCCTTTTAAGTGAAAACATGGAACCGTATAAGGCTCACACTAGTAGAATATCAATAAAGGTCAGTCAGTCAGTGTTAGTGGAAAAAAGTGTATTAACAACGAAGAGTTCTCATCCTCTGAAAAATACATAATGGTGTAGTTTTTGTAGTTGCATCAAGTAAAATACGTGTTGTTCTGTAGTGTTCTTGCTGTCACCAGCTACAACGACCTCTAAAATGAATAAGCGTATTTTGCCGAGAATAACGCACACAACACGAAGAGACTTGCAGCCAACGACCTTTTCTTCATAATGAATTCTGATGAGGAAATTTTCCCACTGTGGACTTTTCTCTTGACTGTGATGTGATTCGTGTACATCTTCGTTGTTGTTCATGAGCTTTTGTTTATATCAGGGTGTGCACTCATTTTCAAATATAACTAGACTGGAAAAAGTATCTCTAGAGAGGATGACTCCTCTGGTAGTCTTGTAAATGAGGGCTGGCTGGTAGGAAAATCCAAAACAAACTTTACAGGCCTGCTCTTGTTTTTCCAAGTGAATTTTAATGGATCTCAACAAGGAAGCTGGAGTAGGTCTTTGCAAGATTCCCCAATGCCACTATCATTACGCCCGGATGTATAATGTTATTTGCTGAAATTTCGCATAATCACTCTCCCATCCTCAAGGATAATGACGATGAGTTTGCTTGCATACCTAAGAAATTATCATCATGTGAATAATTCCAGTGGATTGACCTAACCTTAGAATTTGTAAAGGTAGACTTTATACCGAATGCAAAAAAAAGATAACATGAAACATATATATATCATACTTTCTCTTCTAGAGTACGTAATCTAGGGCATATAGTGAAATTGGAAGTCAAGTCGAGTTTCCATCTCTTTCCCCCACGTTCTGTTCCCTTTTCCCGACCAGTACGTGTTTAAACTTTGCTCTTCATCATTCATTTATCCATTCACCATCTGTCTATCCATCCATCTAGCCATACTTTTCCCAATAACACTCCTTTTGTTCTTCCTGTTCTCACTCCCTTTTGTGTGGCCAGGGAAGAGGAGAGCGAGAGAAGAGCTCATGTTACATGTGCTTTCTCATGCGTTTTATTTGCCAACTTGCTACTCGCAAAGGATATATATATATATGCTTTGTAGGAGGAAAAAGGGATCTCAGCAAAAGTCTACTTCATCCATTGAGACTATAGTGGTAGTGTAGACACACTCACGTAGCCTCTCATTGTTTCTGGTGAGTAACCAAAATAAGTCACAATGCATTAGTTCTCTAATAGAATGTAATGTAATGTGAAGTGGATTGGTTGGTTAAAAGTTGAGGGCAGCAGCTTTTTGTGCGTTTCCTCTTAATTTCTCTATTTAAACACAAAAGTCCAAACTAAAAACTTTCCCAAAATGAATCAAAGTTTTACATGGACAAGACGGCACTAGAGAATGCCATCCTCTACTTTTCAACAAAGATTTAAAGATAAATACAAAATACATATGTAGGCACATTTATCCACAAGAGATACATTATTAATGCTCTCCCTTCTTTATTCCATGATCCTGGAGAAAATAAGATATGTGTACTTTCCTATCTTGCACTCTGCACACACCTCACACAATCACAAAAGAGGATGGGATGGTGGTGGGGCTGTTAGTACGTAATTTAATTTAATTTTCCTCCTTGGTCCGCTCCCTCACTGTTCCATTGTGTGTGTAAAGAAATACTGTATATTACACAAGTCCTTCTTTTCATCCTTTCCTCTTCATGAGAGAAAGAGAAACTCGGAGAGCAAATAGAAAGATATATATATATAGACATATATGATGCATATGGCACACGACTCTTGGCCATTTTTTTGCTATTGCAAAACTCCTTGTTAGAATAATACATTGAGGAATGTATATATAGAGCGGGTGCCTTTGACTGGAATCTCATTCCGTTTGGTTACATCACTAGCTAGTCTATGTCTTGCCATGGTGGTTCTTTTGTTGTTGATGGGATGAGATGGTGGATGGATGTTAGGTACGACCTACTTTTCATCTCTTAGAATGTATATTTCCTTTCTATTGTGGAGAGGAGCAGCCTTTTTTCATCCTTGCACAACCTTTCTCCTTGCTGACCTGGCCTAGTCGAGGAAAATGTTATTACTTTTGTGCAAGTGGAAATATGTATGGATGGTTATAAAGTCCCATTATGTCGTTGGATGTCCTCTTCACGGGCATTTTCTATTTTTTAAAGAAAAAAGGACAGGAAAGGCAATTCCCGAAAGTAAAAGAGCAAATAAAATAGAAGCATGGACACGTTTGGGAATAATGTTATTTTGTGAGAGGAGAGGAAAGAAGAAGGAGAAAAAAAGTTGCTCATTTCATCACAAGCTAGACTGCATAGATTCAGAGAAGCTGAGTTTTTCTACTTTGTTGAAGAGGTTGGTAGGGACGTAAGCATTGTTTTTTTTCTGGAGAAAGACGGTTTTTCAAACAAGTCTCTGTTCTGAGAAAATGTAGGCGCGTAGTTGTGTGGGAAAGAAGAAAGTTGTAACAGACTTTATTTTCTAGCCAATTTAAAACTTATTCTAGACCAAACCCATAGTGGGATGCAAGCTTGTGAAGATTTCAGAGAGGAGAGGGAAGCTTTCACGCACAAATATTACAAGCTACCTTCCATTTTTATCATTTATTCAACCATGACCATGACCATTTGATGCCCTTGTTGTGGGATTTTGTGTATGTTTTTTCATATAACTAATGAGCATAGGGTGATGGTGAACTTGGGGCGTTTGTGGAGCTGGATAAAGTTTTGAAAAGTCTACTTCCAGCCTGGAATTGGAACTGGATAACACACCCCCACATCCCCTGACAGAATTTGCTTTCCGTTTCCTGCAAAATAAGACTTATTGTCAACGAAAACATCAACTCAAGCACTTTATTTCCTTTTTCATAAGAAAGCCATTATTTTCCTCTATCCCAAGAGAAAGTCTTAGAGATTTGGAGAAAAATGAAAGCAGATTTTCCCAATAGACTAAAATCGTCGCTTCTCCCACCTACTTATCAAGAAAGTACTTATCCCTGTCTCTGCTTTGAAAGGAAGTAGGAAATTGTCCCTTATGTATCTAATGCCAGATCTAAATTAAGAATGCATGTTATCCCTTCAAGCCTAAGCCTGTATTAGCTTTAGCAGTACGTTCACGAGAAAAATCGTCTTCGTGCCAACCGTTCTTCTTGTACATATTCTGCTCTCTCACATAATGCATATATATACCGCACATACAGTCAATCCACTTTCGACAGATGTAGTCAATAACATTTGAAAAAACAGTGATTTTCGATTGATATTGCCTTCATTTTTCTTCTCTCGCTTCCACTTCCTTCTCTCCTTCTTCCTTTCTCAACTCTGACAGATACACTGGAGGATCCATAAAGGGAACAGTTATTTTCACATAGCGTGCACTACATATTCTCCTCTCTCGTCATTTACACAGACTCACTCCACTCCCAACTTGCTCTCATTCAATTTCTTACATAATGTACACGTACATATCCATAAGTGCAAAGGAGAATGTAATGGAAATAATGGGAATCTCATCTGATCTGATTCCTTTTTTTCTTCCTCGTGAGATATCACACTCTATATAACGAAAGAAATAGAGTATCATCGTCATCATCCTCAATATTCCTCGCTTTGAGCCCTTTTCCCTTCCGTAGGGGAAGTTGCTCCGATGCATTTTCATGGCGTTTGTCCTATTTCCTTTAATGCATGTATTTTTTCTCGTCTTTTTACGCCTTCTTTATTGTCCAAAATGTTCGTCTTCCTTTCCTTCTCTAGCAAAGGAAAGTGGGATAGTGTTTCATTCTATCTTTGTGCTTATCTATTTTCTTGACAAAATAATAGAGGTGAATGTAGGCTACAGGGATTTTCTCTGAAATGGGGTGAACGACATTTGCTTCCTTCCAGAGGGACAAAACGAGGAGGAAAATTGATGACTTTTTATGCAATTCAATGCAGAATATATGCAAAGCGTTCCTATTTGAAATGAGAAACGTTTTTATCTCCATTTTCCTTGCATTTTAAATGGAAACATGAGTAGGAAAATGCGAGGAGAGAGACAAGAGGTTCGTTGAGAGAGGAGAAAAATAAAACAAAACAAAAAAAATTGGAAATGATTTTAAATACTGTGATGTTTCTTGTTGGAAAGAGCAAATGTGTTTTGTTGTTTCGTGTTTATCTCTTGGAAAGATCAGAAGCGCAATCGGGAAACAGCATCAGTGTGGCATCCTCATCGAAGTCAATAAGTTTTTAGCCAGCAGCTGAAAGACAGTAAGTACAAGAAAGATCCCTCTCTCTCCCTCTTCATCTTCTTCTTGACACGTACACGCATTCTTACATATACACAATCACGTCTTTTATCAGTTGAGGGATCAGTGAGGAACAAAATGTCTGGTTGCCAGTGATGGTACTGATGGTTAAGGGAGGAGGAAGAAGAATCACATTTTGTGGTAAAGAAATTTCTTCATCTTGTCCAAACAAAATTGTCTCATGTTTGTGTGTGGTTTCTTCCCTGTTGTTCTCTGACATCTTTGCATTTCAAAAGAAAAATGTTGTTTTTGAAGAGGATGCATTATATTCAACCTACATGATGTGTGCGTGCATTCAAACTTATTTTACACAATAGCTTATGTATTTTGTAATACATATATTGGGATTGAGTATAGTATGAAGAAGACGGTGATGGATTTGGGATTGTTCGGTTTATACAGCACTGTGTTTCTAGTGCATTTCACATTTTAATTAAACAATGGGGTCGTTTTCGCATATTTACTCATTTGCAAGGTTCTGAATTAAAAAAGATTTGTAGGATTTGATACGCT
>JAHZNA010003589.1:0-16208 GCA_027743935.1 Sinodicranocentrus sp. ZH6 | reverse complement strand
ACTGAGTGCATAGGGTGTTCGACTGAATGTATAGGGTGTTTTACTGAGTTATACTTGGTGTAAGATAATGTATGTGTAGTTTACGTTTGAGTGCATATGGTGTTCGAAAGAATGTATAGGGGGTTTTACTGAGTACATGGGGTGTTCTACTGAGTACATGGGGTGTTTTACTGAGTACATTGGGTGTTCTACTGAGTGCGTAGGGTATTTATTTTATGTTTTTAATTTCGATTGTTAGGTTAATGTTCGATGTGAGATTATCGTTTTATGATATGTTGTTAGTTTAGATTGTTAGGTTAATGTTTAAAGTGAGATTTAAAAAAGTCTTATTTGCGAGCTCAACTTAGTCTTACCAGATTTATTATCTTGCAACTTATAGTTCTTCCCTTCAACAACCAACAAGTGGTTATGCTCCAGGAAGTTCCCCTGCGCTATCTGCGATTTCCAAGCCTGATTCCAGTTCAAGTCCAACGTCCAACAATTTACGAATTGTAAGTAATAGCGTTGTATTCTGTATTGTATTATGCTACTTACCTTTGTGTAAAACTGAAATTAAAATGTTTATAGGCAAAGCCTCATCAACAAAATAGTTTGGACAATCATGGTCAAAGTGGTATGTCCTCTTCACCTTTCGGTGGATACAATATGCAGCAAGGATCCAATGCATTCGGTGGAATGCCTGCGGTTCCCTCCCCGCCCAGCGTAATGTACGGAACGTCACAAACATTGCATGCTGCAGGACCTCCGAGTGGAATGTATCAAACTTTCCCACATGTAGATCAATCTCAGGTAGAGTTCGTATGTTCAATTAAATTTAAGTATTGGTAACGCACTGTCATGTCAGTAAATAGGCGACCTAAATTGAATTGAATTCAAACTTAATATGATGTCTAGCCATTTCAATACAAATAAGTACTGTTCTCCCAATAGATATTCCAATAACCCTAATCATATTATTGCTAAATAAATATATCATGGCCTTTGCTTTCTTAGGTCATGAGCCAAAGTGGTCGACAGTATACGCAGTACCCTACTCCTCAGGCTGCAACCACTGGACATTACGGTTTGTTCTTGTCTACACCGATGGAATACCCGTCAATGTCCTCGTATCAGCAGCACCAACAAGGAAACCAAGGACCCCCTGGACAAAACAGTCAGAACACAAGAATATCTCCCGGACCTTTGACCACGTCTGGAGGTGGAAATTCAGCGGGTGTTATTAGCTCCGCTAATTCGCTGATGAACATGAAACAACAGACTAGTTCCATGTCTCATTCAAATATGCAACATCAGGTAGTACCTGGGACTCAACAAGGTTATTCACAACTCGGTCACCATCACCAGCACCATGCTGCTGCATTATCGCATGCACAGCATCACCTCGGTGCTGTTGGACCAGCTAAAGGAGGTTATTCCCATTCCCAAAGTGGTATTGCTACTAATTCCCAGGTAAGTTCCTTTGGTTGTGTTAACTTATTTTGATGCCTTATAAAAGTTGATCTTGCATCTTAAAAATTGATTTTGCATTTTACAGGCCCCCGTTTTCATACCGTTTGATCCAAATCAGCAACCCGTGTTAAATCTTGGACAGAATTTCTTGTCATCTGGCATGAGAAGTGGTCCACCTGGTGGACCTCCACCTTCTGCTACGCCTCCTGTTCAAGCCCTTCAAGCTTCGTCTTCGTATTATTCCGGGTCTTCTGGAAATCAGACTGGAGTGTATCCCACTGGATCTAACCAAGGGGGTAGTTTGCAGCAACTACATGTAGCCGTCGCCCCCAATCCACAAGGTTTATCTGGTTTGCATAACGCCAATGCCCAGTATGGACTGCAGTTCCAAACACAGATGAACCTTCAAGGATATAACCAACAGGTTTGAATTTTTCAAACTAAATGCTTTCTTCGTTTGGGTGGCTCCTGATCTTTTTTCATATGTACTGACTATTGTCTCTATCTGCAGGCTGCTGCAAGTACGGTATCTGCTTTAAATCTGAGTAATCAGTTGATTAGAAACTCTGGACCGGCTTCTCACTCATTTATGAAGCAGCCGGGCATCGATTTAGTACAGCAATCACAAATGAAATCCTCACATGAAGCCATGATGAGTCAAAATACATGGAATTCTGGATTTTCGTTGAATCAAACTTTCCACGGAGCCAACAAAACAGCAACTAATCAAGACAGAAACCCCGGAAATAGCATAGGAAACCAGAGAAAAGGCAATAGTCACCCAGGGAATGTTGGAAACATGAAGTACATGCCGACAGGTGGCTATTCCGGACAGGTAACTGATTCATTATGCATTGTTTTCGCTGAGTTACTTTTGATACCAACTAATTCTTAGATGTGAAATTCGAATATGACTGTAGGTGCAGCAGTAAAGGAAACTAGGAAAAGGAAATAATTAACCGGCTTCGACATTTGATGGACTTGACGTAGTAACGTGGAGCATCATTTGGTTTGATCATTCATTGAGGAATACATACACATCTCACAGTATGACTAGCGTAGCTTCGTAAACAATGGATTCCTGCCCCTAATAAGGAAATAACTTAAGAAGCATAATTGTGTAAGGCATTGACTTTCGGGATCTTTTCAAAAGGACATACTGCTCTAAATCATCCCATTGGATCTCGATCCCGAGTCTGCTAGCAGTAAATATTTAATAGAGATAAGATAGGATCTGAGGAACTCCCTTTCTGATTATACAAATATTGTAGAAGCGAGTTATAATAACAATAAAAGCAACGTCAGCCGAATCATTTCAACTCACTAACTTGAATGAATTACACTTTTCAACTGCTGTAGAAATGTTACTACAAGTAATGAAAGCACTGTATCACTAATTCCAAAGTGACTCTATCCAGTGAAAAGAAATGTCCAATAACAAAATATTATCCTCCATATGTGAAGCTACTGTGGTAGAAGCTTTTCTCTGATAACTTAGGTGTTATATATATAATTTTCGTGATTTTGATATTGAACTCTACAACAAAATCTTAATTTTACTACGTGCATCAAGAAAGTTGCAGTGTCTTAGATATGCGGAGGATTAGATGCACTGTGCAGCGTTAACAAGAAACCAGTATGTGACGCCATTCGCTGTCTGTTACCTCGCCGAAGAAACTTGTACAAATACAAAAGTGTGACACTGAAAGCTAAGAGGTTGGACATGCAGTGGCGTTCACTGTTGCGTACATTTGCCCCTGTGAAGAAGTGATTACAATTACTCCATCTAAACTGGATTCGTGTTTTCCCCAAACCCCATGTTCCAGCTCGAAATCCTTAAACATCAATATAAAACCATATTGTAAGGGAGAACAGGGCTGTTTCCCCCCCTTTGTACTCCAAACCCACCCTTTCACTACCCTCCCATATCCTCTGGATTGTCAGAAAATCGTAATATGAATGATAGCTTTACATGAAATGATGTTGCAGACTTGTTAGCAAGTATTTCAAGAATGTTATATAAAGGTTGTAATTGTATGTAATTCATGTCCTGACAGTACGGTGAAAAAAAAGTTTTTCAGCACTCGTGTAAAAAATGAATAGGTGTCCCAGTTCCCAACAGTGTTTATTATTTATACAAGGGTTGGGTCTGTTTTTAGTTTTATTATGAAAATAAAATCTTTGTATGAATTACCGAAACTTGAGTTGTATAAAAATGTACTCAAAACTTAATTAAAAGGGAACAGTATAAAAAAATTGCAACTTTTACAATCTTTTCCGAACTCTTGTCATTTGTCTGAGGACGGCGAGGTTGTCATTATATTCAAGTAAAACTTTATTATTACTAGTGTAAAAGTCATTCTACATTCAAAAAGTTAAATAAAAGCGTTACTTGTCACTAATTCATGTTTGTATTTTTTGAAGAAAATTGCATTCATTCTTGAAAGTGCACAGCATGCAATTGTCGAAGTTCGTTTTTGCACGCACTCACCTCATGCATAGTAAGTTAGCATAAAAATACGTGTACGTAATGCACTACTATTACGCATGTCCTTAGAGGTGTGTTATGCTACCGGGAGATTCAAAATTTGAAAATTGCCATTCCGTGTACCTCATGAGTAAGAGTTGGCATGCTTCGAATTGGTTGTGAGGTGAGTTGGGTTTTCAAATCAAGGAATTAAATTTATGTTATTACATTCAGATTGTGATCCAACTTACAACTTATTTACTCGACGGTTTCCCTGCTGTTGACCCTCAAGGGTAACCAGTAAAAGTACTGTTTGAGATCTTGGAGAAAGTGAAAATAACCAAGGAAATAGTAGATATCTTAAAGAAAGTAGATCCCCATGGGAATAGGTGAACGAAAGGTCGGAAAGACGAATCGTACTCATTCAGTATTTTGAGAGGACACAACGGTATCCAACTGTGGTATCTTATTTAAAATTTAATTGAGTTGTTTACAGTGAAAGTTTTTTTTCGAAGTGCAAGTGCGTAAATACCAATTATCATAGAAACGAGTCGAGCGGATGGTAATGGTAATCCACACTACACTTCACACCAGTGATAGGATTTTGAGGACTCTACTCTACCTGCCCAGATCAAACTAAACAAACAAAACAAACTAAGCTAATCATCTAGCCATGGACACGAAGGGAAGTAGCGACAGGAAGAATTCGATTGCGGAGGGATGCCTTAAGATCGAGCACGAAGACTCGACAAGCTCGTATGACTCATATATGTGTTGTGAATCTACCTCAGACTCAAGGTCTCATAATGTTATCTGTAATGCTCGGGTTACTCCTAAGAAGACTTCTTCGTTATCTAGTGCTTGTCACGAGACTCCTAGGCACAAGTCAAATGGCTACATGCATCAGCCTGTAAGGAGGAGATTGTTTTTTGGAACTGATGATGAAAACACCTCAGAAAGTTTGAATAATGAATGTTCGCTTCAAGAAACTGTTGTGAAAATCGAGCCCGAGATGATTATATGTCAGAAATATGAAGATGTTACATCTAAAAATCTTCCAGCATGGCAAAATTCCAGCTGCCTGGAAGCAGCTCTGCAAGGTAAGCATGGAAATTATTATACTATGGAATATGGTATGGCCGTAGTTTGCATGAGCTTTTTAAGAACAAGTTGGGCGTAGCATATAGCATAGTTGGTAGAACACGTGATGCAAAACAAATCAGTTAGAAATTTACTCATATGCATAAAAATGGTTTCATTATAACTGCGTAAATTACTTGGAGATTGGTAACCCACCCCACCCCTCAATTTGCAATATAGAAAAAGTATGAAAAGATTTTATGCTTTGCTATATACTTTCCCTTTCCAAACTTTATTAGGTTTGTGACAACTACGCATTAAGTTCACCCTTTCATTCAGGCAATAAATACATGGACTGTGTAAAATAAAAGATTTTATGCTTTGCTATACTTTCCCTTTCCAAACTTTATTAGGTTTGTGACAACTACGCATTAAGTTCACCCTTTCATTCAGGCAATAAATACATGGACTGTGTAAAAGGCAAGGTAGCCCACAACTTCCGGGTTCTATGTTGTATAAATTGTCTTGCATCTCTAGTTTGTATAGAGCTCATGTATAGTCACAAAGTAATACCAACTTTACTTTTAGAAGCTATAGATTTACTGACAAAAGTCAGTTTATAAGCATTTTCAAGTTAACGAACCATGTATTTGTCATCCCTCCAACTTTAGTCATAGTATAAAGTTTTAGTTCACAGCTTCGATCAGGTAGTAAATAACAAAACAATGGAACGTCTATACCTGAAATCTGATTGCTGGTTTTGATTAGGTATTATGTACATGTAGAGTTCCAGTTTCCAGTGAAAAACTACCAAGCTCACTAATCTACACAGAAAGTTTATTTCTTAGTAAGAGAAGCAAAATGATTATTAAACTTGGGAAAGGGAATGAATTATGGACACTCTTGCTTTCCCCTGCTTTATGCTTTGCTTTATGTGTACATGTACGTACCTGCACCTAACTCATCACATCATCATCATCATCATCATCATCATGAAGTACATTTTTTTCAGTTGTCATCCTATCATCAAACATACTAACGGTGGTAACAGTGGCAAGGAAATAGCTCCCTTATACAAAATATAAAGAGACTCCAACAGCGGGAGCACGCAGGCATCACATCGTACCTGCTACGAGGAAGTGAAAAAGTAATTTGCCGAGATTGGCACGGCCCGGCACCGGGCAGGTGCGAGAGAGTAAAGAAAATGGTCGAAAGTTCTTCACCTCGACTTTTCTCCCATTTTTTTTCGGGGGAACAAAGTAAAGTAGTATATCTTACATTGATGATGATGATGATTATAGTATAATATATATTATCACGGACAGGTAGGACAAGCATATGACAATGAGTGTACATGCACGGACATTTACCTTAAATCAAATGTTGATATGAGCTTTTGCTTTGTTTAGAAATCCTTCTTTCTATCCCTTTGCTTGCTGGAAAAGTAAATGTGCTTTGTTTGATCATGTTTTACATGCAAGTTAACGCTTTTTTATGTACATACATAATAGATACGTGTGTGTTTTCGGGAATGTATTAAAGATTTTAAGGTACATCGTCCTTTGATCGCCTTCTATCTTCCTTCCCTTTTGTGTGTATATGCATCATAGCATGCACCAAAAGAACTCTTGTTGTAACTGGGGATGAAATCAAGTGCATATATGAATATATATGTTTCTGATGAATAAGGCGAGGGGTTGAAGAACCCAAGCTCTGTAAACGACGCTTAAGTTAGATAAGGAAGTGAAAACTTTCATTTCTTGTCGAGTATACTTTCCATCATTGAAAAGTAACGCGTCATTTTAACTTCTACAATAGCAGGAGTCGGTTGTTAAAACACAGGGGTTGTTAGTATTTAAATTTTTAGTCTCGACACAAATGTAGGGACAACTGGAACTTTTGTAAAATAAAAAACACAAGCAACTAATCACTGTACCACAAGGGTCCTCCAATCTAAAAAGCAAGGGCGCAGTGGCGCTAGCATAACGAATAGGGCAAAATACGGAACAGCGTACTGATAGATTTATCGATATAATTTTTCTAACTTTAACAAAACAGTGAAGTTAGAAAAGCGAGTCATACAACAGTCAAGGTAGGTTATGTTGTATGTGGGATTAAGAGTAGGCGTTATTTGGAAAAGTCGATACGTAAATAAACAAACAACTGTCATCACTGTGAACGAATACTGTACGAATTAAGTCGTATTTAGTATTTAGGATACTGTCAGAATTTGTACAATATTTAGAAACTAGAAAGAGATTAACATACAATACAAAGAAGTAAAAAATTAAAGCATTTCACTTTTTTACAATATTTCTTTTTTGGAATAAATCAATTTCTCAGTTTGCCCCAATGCACGTTCCCAAAATGCTCAGTAATCATTTGGTTTCAGGTTAAATGATTCCATTTAGAATAAATTATTGGACGCAATTTAACTTTCCTTATTTTAATTGAAGGTAACGACTCCAATTCAAAGAAGCTAGAGCCACTGAAAGCGCAAGAGAACATTATCAAAGGAAAAACTGTTAGCCGCAGAATAGCTCAGTTAGTTGTGTGGACGAAGAATCATCCAGGAAAGGGCTCTCTTGACGATGAAAAGGATTCAACAGAGGAAAAAGTTCAATTTTCAACTCAATCAGATTTGAAGAATCCAGAAGGGAATTTGTTTTTTGTCCAGTGCCCAATCCGTCCGGCAAATGATGCGTCTAAAAAACCAAAAGCTCCGAAGCGATTAAGAAATAAATCACCTTTGCAAACCAAAAGAAAGTCGAAAAAGCGAGCAGCAGCTCAAGCATCCTCTTCGGGAAGAGCGTACAGGACTTATCTTCATACATGCTTGGAAAAACAACGTCAGCATTTAAGAAGTGGTGCAGGTGCGTACGCCTATTTTTTTTATATGTCATTCGATTAGTTAGTTATATTATACCGTTAGTTAGATTAGATACATAATATGTCATTTAACGTTCACATCGCAAGATTGAAATTTTAAATGACAAATGAATTGATTGGGGAAATGAACCACACTAATATATGGCCAAAATATTAATGGTTAAGGAAATGAAATGATTTGTGTAAAATGAAGCTGTGAAAGAACTCAGAATATTTTGCAATGCTGAGTTTGCATGTGTTGGCCTTTTGTTTTGTATGCAACTATCGGAAACACAGGGGGGGATAATGAAGGAAAACGGTGATACAAACTTACTGTGGCTTCTAGACTTCAAAGTGGAGAAACTGTTTCAGCCAGATCAGGGGGTTGCATTACCAGGTGAAGTTCCACCCCCACCGGAGCCATTAACTTGTGCTGCGGCAGATACGCACGTGAATCCAACTCCGGTGGCTTCACACAACATCGCTGCTGCTACTAACCATTACGTTTCTGCATTCTCATCTGACGCTGATCCCACCCTTCCTCTTCCTGTATCAAATCTGAAAGACACTGGTGACAAGCCTGTTATTGAAAGTGCAACTAACAACGGGGGATGTGGTAGGGAATTGACAATTTTTGATTTACCGGAAAGATTCACTGTAAGCACGGCAGACGCGCCCAACGAATTCGACCTTCTCATTCAAAATGTAGTTCATGAGGAAATGGTCGATGTTCAAGGAGAAAATGAGGATGATTTAATTCGACTTGGTTGTGATCGCTCACGAAAAAGGATGAGAATGAGTGAAGACAGTGTTTCAAATGAGGATAAAATGAGCATGGATGATGCAGGAAAGCCAAGGTGTACCTATACGGAGTTAATCGAAAAGGCATTGACGGAAACGGGTGGATTAACTGTTTCTGAAATTTATAATTGGATATCGTACGAGAAATGCAATAATTACATATGCGTTAAACAATTTGTAGAACTACTACATTTACTAATATGCAACATAACTTTTCATAGAGAACGGTATCCATTCTTCAAACCTGAGGATGACCGCTGGAAAAACTCTGTACGTCACAATCTCAGTATCAATCCCTATTTTAAGAAGGGAGAGAAAGCAAAGAGTGGGGCAGGCCATTTGTGGACCATATCAGAAGAGAGCAAGGGCCTTCGCCCTTCCATGGTAAGCTGGGACGACGAGGTATTAGACGAATTCATTGTTATTTTTACTTGAAATCTGGCGCCTGGTTTCTGAATGTTAATTTTTAATTGGTCTTCGATTTCAGCGTCGAAAAAGCCCCTCTGATTTTTCGGATTTGATTATGCCAATGGAAAGTGAAACAGACAGGGCTGTAGCTAATATTCTCGGTCAGTATTTATCTGAATGTAGAGCTAACAAAGAAGCTTCAGAAAAGGGGAAAAAGGAGAGTAAAAGCAGTTCAAGTGAAAGGAAGCAAGCCAATGCTGCCCCGGAAATTATTCAATCAGTAAATTCAGAACCAATTCCCCAAAACGATCCGCTAGCCCATTTACAGGGAATTGACTCAGGGGCAACTTGCAACACTGGTAAGAAAGAACACAGAAAAGATATATCTATTGTTTGATACATCATGTTGTCGTTGTCACAATAATTTATGCTGCTTCTTGTTGTTTGTTTTAGTGCCCGAGCTTGGTAATTTCAACCTCAATGAGCTTAACTCAGGTCAATTCACTGTGGATTTAGGAGGTATAACCATACCAGAAGGTGGGTCCATCAACTTTGAAGAGTTAGTAAATGCTGGACGATTAATCTACATCACAACAGATCCAGATGCCAACAAAGAAAATGATAGCTCTCAAGCGGTTATACTGGTATGAGTTTTGAATTCTAGTTAAAATAATATTTGTACGCGTTTTTGAAAATTTCATTACGACTTATGGTTTGTAACCTGCTCGGTTTTCAGAATGAATGTCTCCTTCCTGAGTTAAGCGCTATACCTAGCAGCACGGCGAATCAACAGGACGACGGCAGATTTAACTCTTTCTACACAGACACATTGTCGCTTGATCTTGAGTTTGGGAAAGGAGATTCCATACCGAATATCTCTTATGCAAACGATGGTAATAATAAGCTTGATACTTAACAATGATACTTGACTGATTTTCATAATATATGTGAATGATATTTTTAAAAGATTTTCTCTTTATTCAGCTTCCCAATTGAGCTATGCTACTTCATTTTCATCAGGTCATACAATTGGAAATTGTCAAGACCTCTCAGCTTGCGGCCAGTTGGTACCTCAAAATGAAACAGCATGTACACAGGCACATCACCAAGACTTGACAGTATTAGATCAAGTTATTCCAATGTCCTATGAGGTCATGTCTACCGGGAACAATGGGTCCAACGGGGTTGAAAATCTCCCTTCTCTGAATGCTGCTTTGTATGAGTCAAAGGAGCTAGGAATTTCCTATACCTATCAAACTGATCCCAACAATCACGATCTTTTGTAATCGCGCACGCGATGATGATGATTATGCATTTAAGAAAAGGTTCGTTTTATAAACAGCACAGCTTTCAGCAGTACTAGTACATAAGGCTAATCCTCCACATTAAGCGTTATTTAATGACTGGCTATATTTGTTGCTAAATAATTTTGACGCTATTTTAACTAAATGTCGTATTAGTATATAAAGAAAAAGGTGTGTGTCTGGAACTTTGTTTTACAGTGGAAGTGTCTTGTTGTTATCAATATTTGTCATTGTATTTTATACTGTATACACGTGTATTTTCTACATTCGCATTGTATTAATAATTTATTCTTAATTAGTAGATTTGTACACAACATAAGTTGAGTTGATGTATAGTGTGTTTTGTGATAAAATAAATAAATAAGGTTGGATGAATATTTACCTTCGTACATCTAATTTATTTCACATTTCAACATTGCTCATATGAAAATTTCTTCTCATTTTGTCAGTTTTCAGTATTCATATTTTCACTATCTACTAAACAGCTTCTCATTGATTTTCTGAACGATTTCCTCGAATCTTTGGCCCTGAAAAGTGCAAGTAGAAAGTAAAGTGAAAAGTGGATTGACATTGCAAAATTTTCTCGTTTTTATTACACAAATTAGGAATACCTGTATATGTTTTTTACTGCTGAGGACAATCGGTTGTCCTTCGTCACACGCATTACTGACTTCCAAATCAAACGGTAGCTCTCCAAGCAATTCAACAGCGTGTTCATCCGTCAAACGATGCATGTTTGACTTTAACTTCGTTTCTGATCCGCAGGATGAGCAAAAATAGGATGACATGTTTAATACGCATCCAATTATAGGGACATTCGTTCTTTTGAACATTTCTACTCCCTTGATTGCATCTTGTAAAGCAACTTGCTGCGGAGTTGAGATTATAACGGCTCCTTAATTAAGTATTTTGAAAAGCCGTAAATAAAGCAACCAGATTTTCTGATGTAAGAAAATTATAATTATTGTGAATAGTTTCTTCACATTATTTACCATCCACTTCAACGCTTCTGTCCCGATAAGATGGCAATTATCAACTAAATATTAATCCAGGGAGTAAGCCAATTATGCTTTTTAAAAACGCATACCATTTCACACCATAATTCTGTAAAGGAATCATCTTGTTATCTGTAGGAAATGTATTAAAGATTATACGAAGCCTATTTAAGTATACATTTTGCCG
The DNA here is from genome assembly GCA_027743935.1 of Sinodicranocentrus sp. ZH6. Lineage (NCBI taxonomy): Eukaryota > Metazoa > Arthropoda > Collembola > Entomobryomorpha > Entomobryidae > Sinodicranocentrus > Sinodicranocentrus sp. ZH6. The sequence continues at coordinate 4,649 of JAHZNA010003589.1, read as the reverse complement.
TAACATATAAATAACAGTTCATATTACCATCATTTAGCATGGGTTCTCCTGACAAATTCATCATACGCGGAAGTGAAGGTCCAAAAACATCGGCGTCTAAAAGGGATATCTATGAAATCCCAAATATAAGTGTATTCCTTTAAGTATGTAATTTGTAAATAGTAATGAATACTCACTTCTTTAGAAGGGTACAATTGTTTCATTCCGACAGCCAAGTTTACTAAAACCAAACAAAAAATCTTGATCTCCTATGGTAAAGCTATTTTAAGACATTATTATACGCAATACATCTTCTACCTGCCACAGTGCTTTTCCCCACCCCACCTTTTCCTGAGGACACCAAAACAACTTTCTTTACCCCTTCTACCGGCCTTCGCTTTGGAAGTCCTTTCCCCATCATTTCCTTCTGTCGAGCTAGTAGTTCTTCCTTAGACAACTTCTTTGATTGTGTGCTCCCCCGCACGTTAATTGCATTGTGGCCATAAGAGTGGTCATTACCATTATACCGTTTTGACGCACACGCAGCGACTAAACCGTTTGGTGAAAGTAGCTTTCTTCTCATATAGTCTGTCTGAGGAGAAAGCATACACTTCCTCACCAACGAAGAAGAAAATTTTTCTGCACACATTTTCACTTCAAAATTTTTACTTCATGAGTGGTCAGCGTTAAAAATGACAAATTAATCTTTGAGGTTAAAATGAACAATACAACGTTTTTTTTTTAAAAAAAAGGGACGCATACGCATCATTTATGTCATGATAAGCATAGAACTAAAAACCATCATCACCCCCAAAACTAAATTCTCGCTCTCTCTTTGGATAGCGTTAAGAAGCATCACATTCGGACAAGTTTTCACCACACGGAGAGAAAGCACGTTTCACCAGTGAATGCAGGAAATAAAATGTGAAAGCATAATTTTTGAACTCGTGAAAACAAAACTAACAAACTTGATTACCGACAGATGCACCTTCCCGCACTACATATTCAATAGGTTTACTCAATGCCGAACTTATCTCAAACTGAGATTTGAGGAAAAAGTTTACGCATCGCAAGTCGAAATGTCATCAAAAGTCGTGCAAGCAGAGGTTGGATGGAGTTTGGAAGCTGAATCTGTCATGCAGTCATTCATATATTAGTAAAGCTGCCATTCTCGCTCCTCTGTGCGTGTAAAGCAAAGCTTAGGTATTTAGTGGAAAAGAAAAGGTACAAGAAGCTTCATCATCCGCACGTCAACGTAGTCTCGATCTCGAATAAGGATTTGTCAGCTGCTTGATGCAATATTTTCCAAACTTTATGTATGTACTTTCAACAGGTAAGTACCTAATTCTAATTAATTTGTTAACTTGTTTTTGTTATCAGAATGTCAGAATCTTCTCTATGTATTTACCCTGGTTGCTATCAGGTTGTTAAAGTTTTGGTGAGAGATGAGATGCAAGTATTCAAGTGTCAATGGCATCACTATTATGTGCAAAATTCTATAAATATGCATGTAGCCGGTTGTGTAATCAATCACAAATCTGACGATATGAGCAAAACTAAGAAGGTCATGCGATTTTTATAATGTATATGAGGGGAAAACCAATGAATGGATAAACATTTTTATGTAATTTTATTACATACTTATGACTTTCATTCCCAACTCAACCAAACTGATTGCTATATAATCATGGTATCAAGTATTTATCAATATATTTCTCAGTATATAATGCTCACATTTATTGAGGAAAAGTAGCCCATTTGTGAGAAGTAAAAATCCCAGAGAGGAAACATCTTTGGCGACAAAAGAGATAACCAGATTACTAAACCATTTAATGTAGAATTCATTTAAGTTAAAGTGTGCGTGTGGTTAAATATTNGAGATAACCAGATTACTAAACCATTTAATGTAGAATTCATTTAAGTTAAAGTGTGCGTGTGGTTAAATATTTACTTTAATTGGCTGACAGCTTTTGCCATTCACTGTAAAATCATAGGGTTGTGTTACATTTGATGAAAGTGTACTTACACGACATTTTTTATTAAATTGGGCAGGATTTGTACCTTTGTGGAAAAATATTGAATGCCCTTAAGTTGAGTACAAAGATGAGTCCTAAAAAGGATACTACTGCTTTGCTGCTGCAGCTCAGGAAACTGATGAGCAATGTTGAGTTGACGAAGGAACCTTTAGCAGCTTATATCATTCCCTCCTGCGATGCTCACAATAGCGAATACATTGCGGAATGTGATGAACGAAGAGCTTTCATTTCCGGATTTGATGGGTATTTATTCTTTTAAATTCGCTTGTGAAATGCCAAATCCAAAATGAGTCGGCAGTTACATCAGCTAGTTTTCTATTATTAGGTCTTATGGAACAGCACTTGTTACCCAATCAAAAGCTTTAATGTGGACTGATGGAAGATATCATCTTCAAGCTTCTCAACAAATGGACCAAAATTGGACTTTAATGAAGCAAGGTTAAATAATAAGAAGTTTTGTTTTACCCCAATATTGTTTTTTTCAAACTTGCAAGTTGTAAGTATTAACATTCCTATCTTCCCCTGCTCGTAGGAATTACTGAAACTCCTTCGCTCTCTGAATGGCTCATTAAAAGTCTACCTACCGGTTCTTATGTTGGGGTTGACCCTAAGCTTTTCACAACGGAGGGATGGGACATGCTAAGCAATGAGCTATGTTCCAATGGAAGCGTTTTAACTGCGGTGCAAGAAAATTTGGTGGATTTAATTTGGCCAAGCAGGTCATCACGTCCCCGTAATATAGTTAAAGAACTTCCAATTCAGTATTCTGGGAAAAGCACTGAGGACAAACTTATTGATTTGAGAAAGGAGCTTGTAAAAATGGATGCTGAATATCTTGTAGTGTCTGAATTAGACGAGATAGCATGTAAATAACAAGCAAGTCAAGTATATCTTATATATATCTTTCTTGATCAACCGTTAACCTGTATGATTTGATTTTCAAGGGCTATTGAATTGGAGAGGGTCAGATATTGAATACAATCCAGTTTTCTTTTCCTACGTTATTGTGGGCGCTAAAGACCTAGACATCTTTATCGATCCGGAAAAAGTAGGTAATGGTCTTCTTGATTCTCTAAGCATTCAAGAGAAGAATGCCCGCTTCCACCAGTACGATGATGTTAAGCAGTACTTGGAAAAGTTGGTAAGTTGGTCAAAGTTTTTGCATAATCAAAATCAAATAGTTATAGCTTCTTGTTGTCTTCTAATTCTAAAATAAATACTTCGAATGATTCTTGTAGGTGCTAGGATCTACCGAAAAAATCTGGCTTAGCAAACATTGCAGCTATTATTTAGCCAGTGTGGTCCCCCAAACCCGACGTATCTTAAAAATCACTCCGATTGCACTGATGAAAACAATAAAAAATGAGACTGAAGTTCAGGGAATGAAAAACGCACACACTCGTGATGCTGTAGCCGTTTGTGAATTTTTTGGATGGCTTGAAAACGCTTTACTTAACGGTGAAGAAGTCACGGAAGTGTCAGCAGCCGATAAACTCGAAGGATTTAGAAAGTGATGAACTCTCGATGACATTGAATTTACTTCTTAAACATAGTAACGTTAAATTAAAAATGTGTTTGCATACTTTGAAAATAGAAAACAAGACAAGTTTGTTGGACTCAGCTTTGCAACCATTTCAGGAAGTGGAGCAAATGGGTATGCCATTTCAACGTTTTTTAAAATATATTTTACAATGGAAAATATTTTCTATGCTACTATAAATAGGTATGAGTATTTTTATAATAATTAATTTTACCGCAGTGCCATTATTCACTACCATCCCTCTGCGACAGAAAGCAAGCATCTTTCATTGAATGAGGTATACTTGGTGGATTCAGGGGGGCAGTATCTTGATGGAACTACTGATATCACTAGAACTGTTCATTTTGGAACCCCAACTGAGTTTCAGAAAGAGTGCTTTACAAGGTACACGTTTTTCGTTTATTTTTATATTTTTAAACTTCTCCTGACGAAGGTGTTGTACACTGAAACCTTGAGAATTAAAATGTCTTAAAATGTCTTCCATGAATCCTAAACTTTACTGATGATTTACTAGGGTTTTAAAAGGTCAAATTCAACTCGTTAATTCCATCTTTCCAAATAAATTAGTTGGAAATTACTTAGATTCTTTCGCAAGGGCAGCCTTGTGGAGCGGTATGTGTTTTATCATTAAAAGACGAATGAAGCCTTATGGTTCGTGCGTGAAATGGGGTTTTTATGTTAGCCGTGTGCTCGATTTTAAAAGGTATGTTTTATGAAAATTCCTGTCAAGCTTCAAGGGGTTTTTAACAAAATATATATCCTTACGATTTTCCTTAGTAAAGTAAGTGCGATCTTTAAAACTATACGAAATACTCTTAGTGATTTTATGTTTATTATAGGTATTATGTATATCATATGATATTATAACATAACACTAGGGAAAAGGGATCATAGGGATATATATTTTGTTAAAAGCCCCTTAAAAACTTGACCGGAATTTTTATAAAATATACATTTTAATTTTAAAATCGATTACACGGGTAACATAAAAACCCCCATTTTGCGCACAAACCATAAGGTTTCATTCGTCCCCTCAATATGAATCAACATTCACATTTGTATTAAAAACAGTTAATGATTTGCGCTACTTTTTT
>JAHZNA010003588.1:0-14341 GCA_027743935.1 Sinodicranocentrus sp. ZH6 | reverse complement strand
CTTACAATTACAATATTATTCACAACTTTACAAAAGCTCATACTCTATCCTTCCATTAAAAAGAGAGCAATTTTCAGTTGGCTTCTCTCACGCAACTCACGCACAATGAATTACGTTGCTAGTTGCTATAAGACAAGATATCGCAAATCAATTATCCATGCATCGGAAAGTATACATATTATGTCTCGCTCGTTGTCAGTTCTAATTAAAAGTCACTTCCATCGAGTTTTAAGTTACTTACGAGTTACAACTTGAATAACAATAGATTTTATTGTGATCAAAACGTTAACTTTCGAATATTGCAGAAATTATTAACAAGATGCGTACTGTATTGAGTGGAGTTTCGCGAGCCCTCCTTGAGCGGCAGGCTATTGCCACCGGTATCTCATCGCCTTCTAGAAGTTCACATATTTGGGCCCTACATAATCAGGTATATGAAATATCATCACTAATCACTGATTTGAACAGTGCAAATTATACAATGTATTTTAAACGTCGGATATGTACATACTTTAAACTTTGATCTATTTTATTTATATAGTTAAATGGGAGAATATTTAATACCCTTCAGGACAAGCAAAATGTCCTGACGGTTCGACACAAGTATGTTTTCCGTAAATTTTAATAGTATACTTTGTGGAACTGCTTTGGTTATTTAAATTAATAATGCATTGTAACAGGTCAGATCAAGTCCGGGGGGCAGTTATTGGAATCGATCTTGGAACTACTAATTCGTGTGTTGCTATAATGGAAGGAAAGCAAGCCAAAGTTATCGAAAATGCAGAAGGAGCTAGAACAACACCCTCAGTCGTCGCTTTTTCGAAAGGTGAGCATATTTTATTCATACACTGCATCTAACCAATATCTAACCATACATTTCAATTTTGTTGGCGTAGCATAATTATTTTTATGCTTTTTAAATATTCAGACGGAGAAAGATTAGTAGGAATGCCAGCCAAGAGACAAGCTGTTACCAATCCTGCAAATACATTTTATGCCACTAAACGGCTTATTGGAAGGAGGTTTGAAGATTCGGAAGTTAAGAAGGATATGTAAGCAATCATGTCAATTGTGTATTCTTCTGATGCATGCAAAGAAAGTCAATTTTATCATTCACAAATTTAACAGTTAAAAATTATAATGTATACACTATTTCAACTTTTATTTTGTAGGAAAACCGTTTCATTTAAAATTGTTAAAGCTTCAAATGGAGATGCATGGGTACAATCCACTGATGGGAAACTGTATTCACCCAGTCAAATTGGAGCATTTGTGTTAACAAAAATGAAAGAAACTGCCGACTCGTATCTCGGCACTCCGACAAAAAATGCTGTTATCACTGTTCCGGCATATTTCAATGATTCTCAGAGACAGGTATGTTGTATTGTTCTGCAATCTTTACCAGCGTGTAAAGTTTATATCTGTAGACTTAAGTTAACCATTTTCGCCGCTTTACGTGGAGTATATTTATTGGTTAATTCATTGCCAGCTTACTGTTTATTTAAGATTTATTTTAATATTTTCCTTTAGGCTACCAAGGACGCGGGTCAAATATCGGGTTTAAACGTCCTGCGCGTTATCAACGAACCGACAGCAGCTGCTCTTGCGTATGGTATGGACAAAACCGAAGATAAAATGTAAGCAAATTGATTTGTAATTAGCAATGCATAGTGCATCAAAAAGTCATGAAATATTGTACATGCAGTAATAATTATTTGTAATCAAAAGCACCGAGTATAAAGCATTTTCATATTTCAGTATTGCCGTTTATGATTTGGGCGGAGGTACTTTTGATATTTCTATCCTTGAAATTCAAAAAGGAGTTTTTGAAGTAAAGTCTACTAATGGGGACACCTTCCTTGGAGGAGAAGATTTTGACAATGTTCTGGTTAATTTCTTGGCCCAGGAATTTCAACGCGAGGTACGGTATTAATTGGTGTAGTTTTAATCTAATGTCACTGTTTTTGCTCTATGTATGTAGTGAGTAATTGATTAATACGATTAATTAAGCAGTTTTTGGGTTTCTATAATTCTCTGTTTGTTTCCTCAGCAAGGGTCAGATCTCCGGAAAGATCCTATGGCCATGCAGAGACTAAAAGAAGCTGCTGAGAAAGCTAAATGTGAGTTGTCGTCTGGATTGCAAACGGACATTAATTTGCCCTACATAACAATGGATGCTTCGGGTCCAAAGCATATGAATTTAAAGGTAATTGTTTTCCTCAGGATTTTCATTTTAATGATTTAAAAATTACTCGCTAACAACCTGCTATGTGCTGATTTAGCTTGTTGATTTGATAGCGCCTTATAAACTGCAAATCTAAATCAGAATGATGTTACTAAAATGAAATTACAATTATCGTAGGTCTTTTCGACTGCTGCTGATGGGCAGACACAAGTTGAAATCAAAGTTCATCAAGGCGAAAGAGAAATGGCCGCAGATAACAAAATTCTTGGTCAATTTTCTTTAGTAGGCATTCCTCCAGCTCCTCGGGGTGTCCCTCAGGTTGAGGTAACTTTTGATATTGATGCTAACGGAATAGTGCATGTAAGTGCCAGAGATAAGGGTACCGGAAAGGAACAACAAAGTAAGTTATTGATATATATCTGCATATTTAAACTTAACATCGTTCTGAAGTTAATGTCAATTTCTTATATTTGAATATATTTCTGTTTTTGAATTAGTTGTCATTCAGTCATCTGGTGGGTTAAGTAAAGATGAAATAGAAAATATGGTTAAAAATGCCGAACAGCATGCAGCACAAGACAAAGCCAAGAAAGAAAGAGTTGAGGCATCAAATCAGGCTGAAGGAGTGGTTCATGATATCGAAACCAAGATCGCGGAATATGAGAGTCAATTGCCGTCTGAAGAAGTGACGAAGATTAGAGATTTAATTACAAAATCAAGAGAAGCCATTTCAAAGAAAGATGAAATATCTGCAGAAGAGCTGAAAGCTGCTACTAATGAATTGCAGCAAGCTTCCCTAAAGGTGTTTGAACTTGCATACAAGAAGGTAAACCACCACGAAAGATCAATTACGTTTTAAGATCCTATGGCTATAATATTTTTGTAATCTATTAATGAATTCAATTTTTGCAGATGGCATCGGAGCGTGAGGGTTCAAGCGGTGGCTCATCCGACTCAAGTACTTCTACTGAAGCCGAATCTACTGAAGAGAAGGAGAAAAAGGAGGGCAAAAACTAAAACACCTGTAGATCTTGGAGATATGTGTGTAACTACCTTTGCTATACCTAAGGAACAACCATGCCTAATGATAGGCGTATGTCTGATGGACAAGAAGTTGCATTAATGACTTCGGAAAATATGTATTTGTTGTACTGTCTTAGAATTTATTAACTATATTATCGACGAATGTAGATAGATTTTTAAATATTTTTTTCTTATGTGTGTGTCAGTATCAGCAATCATCAATGTACTAGTTCATATTAAACGAACTATATAGTTTTGTCTAAATATTGTTTTTGATAAAAGTAATTAGTGGATCAGCATCATCTGTGCATCATTTATAATTAGTCATGCTAAACAAAAGTGCTAAACCGAATCTCATTATCACGTTACCTGTTCTCGGTCCAATGCGCAATGACAAATGTTGCTTATAAATAGGTATCTGCATTTACTTAATTGTACGCAGGTAAAGTAATATGGTGTATCATTGTCATTGTGTACGTTACATACATATACTTGGCGGAATTTATTAGCAAGTTCGCAATTTTGACAAAATACATGTCAACTTTCATTTTCACACAAACGTGGAGTTGTTAGAACAGAACATCTATCGCGAACCTGAAAGAGAACGACGTTAGTATACTTACGAATAACATTGACTGCTTTTGTCGAGTCTATCGGTAACGATTTTAGATGTCATCATGGGGCTATCTGAGAATCGTTCAGTAACTGCGTATTATCGATATCAGTCGATTAGTGATTTGGGAGGTAAGGACTGAATAAATGTAGAGTATATATTTAGAAATCGTTTTATTAGCTTTCCATCCATACACAATACACATACATTCGTTTTAGTCAACCTTATCTTATTGTTACAATAAAAGTTTGTCATGTAAAATATGAGGAAACCATTTGCAAGCGGCTCACCAATAACCACTTGCGGTGAAAAAAAAATTACTGCCAACAGAAACTGAAATTATCTACTCTGCATTAGAAAAATACATTAAACACATCAGTCATTACAGTATCGTTTGTATCATATTAAAATTCCAGACTCGTTTTGATGGAATCATGTTTTGAACTGTTAAGGTAAACGCTATATTTCATGGAAAAGGTACTTAAAAAGCTATATTTCATTTCATTGTGGAGAAAATACTGTGTGTGAAATGTAAATTTCTAGTAGTTCCGTTTCAATAAGGAATCTCACTTTTTGTTAATGAACATTGATCCAATTTCCAATTGCATACATTTCCTGACAGAGATCATCAAACGATTATTTTTAGTGAACGTGGTTGTAAACTGGAAACAGACGTTTCCTCCAAAGAGTTTTCGAATTAAAACCTCAGAGAATGCTAGTCTCTGAGTGGATTGCTCAGGAAGCATCTCCTTGAGAATTGCTTGAAGCATAAAATTGGTATTGGTTTCCACAATGGGAGGTGATATCTGACGCACATAAATTATTTATAGACTTGTTGAATATAATTTGGCCATGCATAATTTGTGGAACGTGGAGTTTCTCATGTTTATTTAAGGTTTTTAACTTGATTCGCGTGTTTAGGCTTTATTGAATATTTTAGGGAGTTCCACGCGATTTACTGGACCTATCCGAGTGGCAGTATTTTGTCTGATGACAATTATTTTACCTTGTCTTCTCCTTGTTGCTCCACTGTACATCCGTTACCAGATTTTTTCAGATGTTATTTACACATTAGGCGAATCTGATCTTGTCACCGTGGACCAGCCAATTTCGACCTTTTGGTGCGAAAAGCAAGATCTGTGGATGAATGCAACTTTTCATGCGTACTTATTGGATGAGAAACCTCAGATATCTGAAGATTTGCAATTCTTTGAAATGGACAAACATATGCAACTGGCCGATGACAGTTTAGAGTATTGGGGCTTCTTTCTTTTGCAAGGCTCCAAAGTTATCCTGTCGGTGTGTTCAAGGCAAGGTTTCGAAAAACAAATATGTAGCTGTAAGAATTTTTACCCAAGCATTATTGATGGAGGAAATTCTCACTAGTTGTAATGGACTGTGATTAGAGTGAGCCGGATCATATGAAAGTTATAATCTCCTCTAATGAGGACTGAAGAATAAGTCGAAACGTTGGGATAATAAAAATTTATTATTTCCATTGGCACTCTTTGAAACCCTATTTGCTTTCTAAAAGTAGAATTTTGAACCCCGCAATTAAAGTGATAAATGCATTTGAAGTCATTGCCGATTTTTCATGTCTTTCTAAATGCCACATAGGTTTGACGGAGCTCGTTTAATGGTGGTGAAAGGAAATAAGAATTTAAAACACTGCGCATTACTTGATCCAGATCCAAACCCAGATCAAGTGGAACCATGGGAAGACGATAAATCTGCACAGGGAGGAGAAATTACAGTATCGTTCCGGAAAGGCGAACAACATGTTGAGCATGAAGATTATGAATATGAGGAGTCAGTCGGGTTAGGAAATTTTGGATTAGGAGCAAAGGCTGGAAAAAAAGGTAGCAATCTCTTTTCGGCACCATTGGACGATAGCGTAAATCAGACATTACGGGGAAAATCTAGGAAAAGTAAACAAAAATTTGTAGGCAAGGGCGCTGGGCGGTTTAGGGAACACGAAAGTATGAAAATCCATCGTAGCCGTAATCGTCAAACTTCAAATCTTACTTCGCCAGATGCACCAACTCCTCAGAACAACTCAGGCATTCGCGATCAAACAATCTACCGAAGGAAAAAAAGAGGCATTGAGTCCACTGTAAAGTCAGATATAATGGATGTTACACACGAAGTTGATCTAGAAGATGTACCCCCTAACCCTGTTGGTGTAGAACCGGAGGATTTAGAGACCCATGGAGATGGCGATGAAGAAGTTATAGACCAAGAAGACATCAGATCTTCGGGGTCGTCGTTCGCAAAAAATCTTTGGAGCTGCTACGGGGGTGACACGCTTTTCACTCAGACTTTCTCAAGCTCTTTAAGGTGCCAAAGCCAGGATGCAATGATGAAACACGCTTTGAGAATGCGAACGGTACATGAAATTACTTCTACTGGCTACTATTACTATATTTTCTATTCGGACAATGATATCGTTTCAAACGACATTTTTGCTAGATTTAATATAGAAAAAGTTGTTTACAGCTTTCCAAATTACACCCATTCTTGTATTAATACAACACAATGTTCTTTGCCATTGAATTTTCTGTCATCTGAGAAAGTCCTTTTAGAGGTTCCTTTGCAGGATGGCGTGTCAGACGAAGATTCGCTTTCTCAGATGGTTCTTATTTCTAGTTGTCGGCCAAGGCTAGCTGTATTTTTTATTTTCCCTGTGTCGATTTTATTTTTAATCCTTTGCTGTGCTTTTATGTAGTATCCGAATATTTTTACTAGTTTCAAACATTACAGTTCAGCAATAACAATGGCTTAGGTAGGAAAAATTTCATCCTATTTCTTGTGGATTTCAAATAAGATAATAATACAATGTTTCGTGTACACCCAAAATTGAGATAAATCGCAAATATTTGTACTATTCTTTTAAGCAACAGAAGTCAATATTAAACTAACATAATTTCAATTCAATTTATTGGAATTCATTCTACTGTGAATGTAGTCAAATATAATATGAAAATACAAGAATATAAATTATAAAAACCCAGACCTTTTATTCCTACTTAATTTTTTAAACGAAGTTGACTGCCGCTGACTGCTTGAAGGTATGCTTTGATAACGATCATCTTCAAAGGAATCGGGAAATAAAGTGTACGACGGAGAGTTAGTAACTTGGCTGAAAGGAAATTCAGTAACATTCATAGACTGGTTGTGCTCATCCTCATTAAAATTGTCAGAAAATATGTCATGTTCATTCTCGTCAGTGGTTTCCCGAGTCTGCACATATTCCATTTCTGTTGCATTGTCTGATATTGTATTAAGTGAAGTTTCTAAAGGAGTACGTATAGGTCTTTCAGGTGGGTTCATTTCGAAATTTGGCACTGGCAGGTTAGCACTGTTAACACAATTTTTCTGTGTTTCACTAAGTTGTGTAACACCATAGTCCAGTTGTTCTAAATCAGACTGTTCAAGATCAATAGTATGAACAGATAAGCGAGGTGAGCTGAGATATAATTCACCATACTCTAAAGGTTCTTCCTTCACATCAGCTAATATCACAGGATTCTCCTCCTCTTGGAAATTCCAAGCATCAAGGATGCTTTTAGCTCGCTGCCCCTTGTATTTTTTCAGTTTAGTCATTAAAGAATCCATCGATTTCATTTTATCTAATTCTTGTGTGTACTGCAACTGATCAGGTAGGAAACAATTAAATGGCGAATCACGAACAATGGTCAACTTTTTTATTTCTCGTGCAACGGGCTCCACAATCAATGAGCAGTCCGTCGGTTGCCACCTGTTATTGGATGGTGTAGGTGTATCATCTAGTGAAGTTTGGAGCTGCATTGCACTTTTCCACGATGAAAGGAAGGATCGAAGTTTGTAATCTCCGAAGTTGATCGTTCTATGTGAAGCCAGCGGTTTCTGATTCCATTCCTATATAAGCAAGCCCATCGATCCATCATTAGGTTATAACAGATTGAGTGCACAATGCAATTTTCCTGCTGTGCGTAAAAATTGATATAAATAGACAAAAAAAATGCTTCAACCTGCACAAATACGTCTCCAAAATTATTAGACGTTGCAACCAATATGCCAAAAGGTAACTTTGGATTTACTTTAGAAGTCAAGGGCAATACTCCTAAACCTGTTGTCCATGCGTAATGGTGACTTCTAAGCACATCATGATCAAATGGCATTGGAAACTCAAACCCTTCTTTAACAGCGGCTTCAAAATATTCTCTAGAATTTGACAAATGTTTTGGATAACAATGTAGAACTGGATTTTTTGCTTCACAGCCGTTTCGACCAATGCACTGTATGTGAGCCCCATCCGTGATCAGGCAAACAGTTTCGGTCAGTCTCTGGCTAGCTCCCACCAATATTTCAAAATTATCATCCTGATTAAAATTAAATATTGGCATTAATCGTCATCCTGTCATTGACAAACTTATTTTCAATTTTCTTATTTCAAACAATAAAAAAAACTTTACTTTAAACTTACGTTAACAGTAGTTATATAGGTAAGAGGTGATTGTAATCCGTGGTTAACCATTAGCACTGGAAGGTTAGGAGCACGAAAGTCCATTAAATACACTTTGGAGGTTGTTCCTACGTAATAGTAATTTTCTCGATTGCTCTTCTTAACACAGCTTATGTAATCATTCAGTTCAGTTTGTTTTTCGTGAAAGAAATTTTGATCACTTAAGGCATGAGAATGCACATGATGTCGGAGGTTAAAAATCGGCATTAGATGACATCTAGATAACTTTTTGTCTCTTCGATCACCCAAGTGTACAATGGAATTTCCCCACGCATAAAATAATTTTGGAAAGTTGGTGAATGATACACCAGCAGCATCATTAATTGTAAACGATGGGTAGCCTGGTGGAGTTGGACGTCGGCGATATTCCGTCGATGCTCTGGGTAGCGCATATAAACTTTCTGTGGTTCTGCAAAATATCAGACGTGACATCGTAAAAACCTTATTTAGACAAAGACAAATAATTCTTACGCTTTGCTTCCTTCCGAATTAGACTTTCAGTGTACCGTGTGGATATATCACATACTCGGACGACTCTATTTTCATCTATCGTTAAAATCTCAGGACTGTAGTTTGTATTTAAATCCAGGCCTAACAGTAAAGGATCTCGTATGTAATCCATAGATTTACTTTGACTTGGGCCGTATACTTTGGTACCATAAAAGACATTTGGGATGGACTCCAAACAGTATGGAATATCTTCTTCAGTGCTATAGACATCAATGCGTTTTCCCCGTCTTACACCCAAAATATCATGTCTATCACTAGGCACTACCTGTAAAATTAAATTATCTAGTGGTCCATCTGAATGTCTTTTGTCACTTTGAAAATCCTCTTCCGATTCTTCCCATACACACTCAGTTTTGTACGAGAGGATTGACGAACCACCTGTTTCTGCCAGATCCACAGCTCCTACAGAGCAGAGCACCAAGATAAAAAACATTTAGTATTACTCAGACATTTATTAATTAGTCCTACGTAATTTGAAATCCTGAAAACTTACGTAAACGAGATCCTTTACCCACAAAAACTCGGAGTTTACGTGAAACTTTAGATGAAGCTCCAGTCTTCATGAAACAGCATGCACCCCCCAAACCACCGAAAAGATTATTCCATGTCCCTTGTACTTTTAAAGCTGGTTGATTTTTCAGTCTATGCAAGCATTGCAGTGGCATTTTGAATTTATCTGTAGACCGATTGCTACCGATTGTATCCATGTTGTGAGCTGTGAATTTCTGTGGTCTCTCTTTCATTTCCTGTGCCTGTGCCGAGTCTTTTTCTTCAAGCAGTATATTGAGAAAGTTATTCTTTGTCGACTTTTTCCTCTTTTTGGACCCTGGCTTTGGCTTTTGTATGTTGAGTAAAGTTTCATCACATTGACCGTTATGAAGTTGGTTTGCATCCATTTCCGGAAATGGACTCGTCCTTCCATGAGTTTCAGGATTTGTTGCCTGCTCCTTCAAAACAAAATCCCTCTGGGTACTGAAATTGGAACATACATATACAAAATAAATACCTACACAAAAGTTTCTGAACCGGTGACTGACATTTTTTTATACATTTTTTTATTTATGCAACTAATAGACAATGAAATAAAAACTGAGAAAAGTATAAATACCTTGAACTAGGCTTTGCAGATTTTTGGGAAAAATGACAGACAGAAAGAGACGACTTAATGTCCAGAATGTACCCTTCCCAATTCAAAACCGGTAATGCACACATATCCACCTCATGAAGGCGCTTTCCGTTTGTTACAGTAGGATACATGAGTAATGGCAGGACACAGGGTGTTCTCGCCTCTAATGGAAACTCATTGTCGATTAGATTACCTAAGCACCCAACTGATCCAGGTGATTCACTTTCTTCTTGACCTTGATCCTCGCTATGTTTTGAGGCAGACGCTTTCGCAACCGGGAAAACGGCATCATACGAGAAAGAAAGTGGATTGTTAAGCTGTAACAATTTTTCTAAGTATGAATAGCAAGACGATGCCGAATAAAGTCCACTTCCTGTTACGTCGCCAAAGTCGATTTTTGAGAAATCAACCGACCCTGGCACATTAGCAGTGTACGCCATGTCACATCTCTATAAATTCAGATTCAGGAGACATTGTAAACTGTAAACTGACAATATGAAAGCAGAATTTTTCTATGCATGACGCAATTTTCCTCCCAATGAAGTTTGGATTTTTATTTTTATTTTTAATACTATCAGATCAGATGTCCATTATACTAATATAACCCTCCACCTCCATCATACTTAAAATTTTACAATTCAAATTAATAAAACGCACGTGTGTGTGAAAAATAATATTATTGTGCGAGTGTGTACTTTAGAGAACGAACACATGAATGTATACCGAAGTTGTACTGAAATGTTTATACTCGCTTTCGCGGATTTATTCATAGAAATGTGTGTGCACTGTGCTCACGAGTCACAGTGTACAAATATACAACTTCTCTTTGTGTCCATCGGATATAGCAACTACCTGGTACTAGGTACTTTATTGCTGACAACAATCGGTTTGCATTTTAAGTATTTATATGCCTCACTAAATGCTAAACACCATTAGATCGGTGAAGATGGGGTAAAGGCAAGCAATAGCTGATCACATTGTTATATACCTATGTCTCTATAAAAAGCGACAACGATATGTACATTATGCTGGAATGGAAGTCCGAGTTTTTTAATCATAAAGCTTGGTTTTGACAGTATTTATGTAAGATAAAGATACCAGAATGTTTGGTTGCATATATTCTTCTGGGGAACAAGATTGTAAAATCGTGGTTATAAATCGCTGTCGCAGTAGTTTCAAACACGTGCATGTCAAAGTAATGCATTCCATAAACGAGAGTTTTGATACATTCCCGATCCCGATATAGTTTGCCATTTTTAAAGAAACACTCAACATGATCATGAAAACATTGACAATGAGTCATTTCATTGGAAAATTATGGGGTGTTAAAGTAGAATAATTATTTGGAAATCGGAAAGCGCACAAACCCTCTCTTGACTACGAAATACAAGGTTGAAAGGTGGTAAACATTTAGCATTTCCTGCTCATTTGAAGAGTTCTCTCTTGTATTACAACACAACAAAGAGCTTTTGCTTCAACAAATTACATAGCATCTATGAGCAAAGTTCATTGTGATAAAAAGATTACATTACCTGTTTAGCTGTGTTTAAAGTTTATTAGAAGATTGGAATGTCAAGTACAAAACATTTCGACATGACCTAAATTGTACAATGTGATGCATATCTTTAGTGCAGTGTTGAAGTTAATGTAAGCATTTGTTCAATAATTGCGTACAATTATTATATCATAGAAATTTTTTAAAGCACGCTGTCACTGCATTCAAGAAAGTGAGATTCAATTAAATTTTACTACCTCGTGGATACGTTTGGGAACTTTTTTTACCAAAGCATTATATTCTTCCTTTCCTAGCAAGTCCTAGTCACTAGTTTCGAGAAATCTGAAATAATTAAGGACATTAAGAATTTTATTTGTGTAATGACAAAGACAAATATGTGTATTGCGTTCATTTCATTCCACAGGTTGTATTTCAAGTTCCTTTTTCTTCAAAAATAATTTGAATGCATACAAGCTAAAATACAGTACAAGATGAGTTGCAATCGCAAAAGTTAGCATTGACTTAAATTAGGCATTTCAATCTCGTTTGACTTATCCATTTTCTTTCAAGCCTCCAAGACTTTATGTATAATATATGCATAGAACAAGAAAAAATGCCGTACAGTACAGCTCATAACGCTTATTCCTAAATTCTACATGAGGTGTAAAATAAACTTGCAATTTAATGGAAACTGACGATGAGCAGAAGATGGCCATTGTATTGTGTCGCTTTTCGCATCATATTATACTTTACTCTACGACAGTGGCAATGGTTGATGTTGATGCCTAAAAAACCTTGCAATTTTATGTTCGTGGTTCGTCATTATTAGAATTAGAATGGTGCTGTTTTTGCTTTGTACTTCAAAAGGAGCTTCGTTCGCACTTGCCTGTTGCCTATACCGTGTAGTGTGGGCTTATTAAAGTTTCGTTGATTAAAGGTGACTAGCTTCTACTCTAGCTGGGACTCTCATCATCTCCTATGCTCTATAAACGTAAAACAACAATCTAAGGAAATTTCAGGCTGCTCAAGTCGAAGAAGGTGGATAATGAAAAAAGGGAGATAAGTAGGCAAGCCTACATTGCATGAGCTACGCTTTTATACAGTTGGAGATGCTGAGAAAAACGATTCCTATGACTAGATGCCAAGTAATATCTCTAAACGGAGGCATGCCATATAATCATATTTCAACAAAGTGAAGAAAAAATACTTTTCAGTATTCCACAACAAGAGCATGTAGGCAACTGAATATACTGCATTGTAGGGATATCTTTTTCAGTAAATATGCATACATACCTCTATCCGTCAATAAAATACGCATGAGTCCGTTTACGTACGTAGCATTGGAAAAATAAATATGGATATGCAGCACACACTCTGCTCCTCAAAGCTGTTAGTAATTTGTTCATATTGTGCTTTAACGCTTATTCTTGTTGACTTTAAAGTAGAATCTTATATATATGTAGATTGTGTGGCTAAAAGCTCATCATTATGAGCACACAGCTTTTCTATCTATCGAAATTTCACGTAAACTACACATATTACAGCAATAGGATTTTATGATGTGCTCCATTCGATGAATGTGAAGTTAAAGTTAACAATGTGAATACAAGCCAAGCGAGAGAGTGAGTGTGAGTGCATAAGAGGAAAACAGAAAAGAGCTCCCATCAGCAAAAAGATCAGCCACCACACACACGGTACACACTACACACTAAAAACAACACAATATCACGACAACAGAACCAGACTCGTTTGCGCATAAGGCAAGGTCTAAAAGAAAAAGGAGTTCAGCAAGGGAAAAAAATCTTTTTTGGCAGTAAGTAGTAGGCGATTTGAGTCAGTCAGTCTTTACCTTCCCTTCCGATGTGATCTATGCTTTCCTCGATTTCAGCTGTTGGATGGCTGTTGTGTAAAGGATTGAAGCATTATTATATTTAAACGCTTAATCACACTTCCCACAGTCAAAGTCAAAGGAAATTGTAGTTTTGCAGAAAAGTACCAAGATACACAATAAGAGAACGACACGAAGACACTTCTTGCATGCATAATCTTCAGTAGTCCATTCAACCATTTCGGAAGCCTTTCGCTAGTTTGTAGTTTTGCAAGTTCGGATTCGGAGATTCTACTCTATACGAAATTGTATTCAATAAATATTTATAGCCCGAGATTGTGAAACACGCAGACTAGAACCGTGTCAACTCGCTCATTACCCGGTGGACCATACTCCCGTCACATGGAGTGCTGAATGCTAGTGTGAATTTATACCTTTTTTTTCTTCCTTTTGTATTTTCATAGAAAAGTTAGCAGGTAGTATAAGTTTGTATGTATCGAGGGAAAGTGAGCCACATTATCCAAAGTGTGTTTTTTACAAGTGTTGTTGTATACGAAAAGTCTGCAGTTTTTATATAGTTTTGTATCTACGGAATATTCATAAACGAAAATAACTGTACAAATTTTATAAAATCCCTGATTTTTATCTTTTTGGTGTGAAGCGAAATCCTAGAGTGCAGCTTTGGTGCGAGTGTCACAGGTCTAATTTTACGTTTAGGATCACTAATTGAAGTCTGCGGTTAAAGCAGATAGTGTTTTTGGAGGAAAGAAATCGTATACATAAAAGCCGCCACAACGTCGACTACAGGGGAGAACGATCCCAAAGGAATGTCAACCATGGTGGATTCCAAAATAGGGAAAACCTTCCAAAGGTCCGTGGGAAGGGCCAAGGAAAAGGTAATAAACTCAAATTCAGTAGTATAACAAATAAATGAAAGTTTATCGTTTGTGTATTTCATTATGGGAAAACAAAAAAAAAGTTATCAGCTATTCCATTATGGAATGATCTGCATGAAATTGGATTGGATACATCATTATTATCACATTCACATTAGGTT
>JAHZNA010003587.1:0-52037 GCA_027743935.1 Sinodicranocentrus sp. ZH6 | reverse complement strand
AGAACGAACTGCAGGCAGTGACGGTTTTAGCAGTATTGCAAATACACACATGACACACAACAGGTAAGGTTGAGTTTCAAATTTTGCAGATATTTTGTGTGTCGCATGGTATGTTGTTTTTAATTTCATTTTTTCTCATTCACTTTGGATTTGAATGTAGTGTATAAAGTTGATAGAATAAGCAAATAAAGCGTGAAATGTGCAGCCTTATTCTATGTATAGAGTACATCTCATTTATAATTTTTCATTCATAGGTCCTGTTGTCGTCTGTTTTATCATCTATACTTTCAACTTTTAGAATATTTACTTCACTAACAGCTTAGAAGGAAACGAGTGATAGTGTCAAACGATTGACGATGGATTCAGATGACAAGCTTCGCCAGGAAATAGCTCAGCTATCAAGTTTGTGATAACTTTATTTTCAAACATTCAGCAGTTTCCAGTAGTTCCAGCCTATTGTCAATTGTTGTGACTAATGTTACTTTAAGGCCTAATTGCATCACGCCAAGGAAGGAAAACTTCACCTCCTACTTCTTTTAACACACCTCAGTCGGGAGGAAACCTCGGACCACATTTCCATCGTTCCCGTGATTCCCGAACTATTGTTAATAATGGCAAACTGGCGTTTTGTAACCGTTTCCACGTTCCGCAATACCCGAACCCCTTTCGCTATTCAGTTACAAAGTCGTACGTTCAACAAGCATTTTCTAGTCAGCAGACGTCAAAAACGAAAATTTCAGGTGAGCTCAAACAGCAATAAGTACTACATGTTACATAAACTTAATATTTAATGTTCTGGTTACATATAATATTTTTATTTATAATCTGCAGAAAATGATGCATTGAATAGGATATCAGCTTCAAATTCTAGACCATCGCTGTACAAATTATCAGCAAAACAAAATTCCTACCCATCGCAACACAGTGCTTCTACTAAAGTTACTTGTGACAGCACTTTAAATTTAGCTGCAAATGCTACAAAGGAAGAATTAATTCTATCTACATTTGGGTCTATTCCCAGTACTAGCAAAGTTAGGCCACATATAAATCCTGCGCATTCAGCGTTTCAGTTTATTAAAAGGAATCTTCCCTCAACTGTACCAGTTGACAAACCACCGCTCACTAAATCTATTGGTGTAGGTGGACTCGTCTGTGATAATATTAGAATAGTTGCAAATGATGCTGGAAGAACCAGTGTTATTAATCCAAATCCACCCGTAAACATTTCCGTTCAAGCGGTTAACTCGACCATAAGCATAGGCCAACCACAAAATTTATGCTCTGTTAAAACCAAGTACAAATTAGATAGACGCCTAAAGCGCTCACCAATTCAAAAATCAACTTATAGAATGCGTCGAATTTCGGACATAAATCAGGGAACTATCCAAAAGACAAAACTTTTTAAGAGATACTCAATGAGGTTAGTATGTAAGTCAAGGCCTTCGTTAAATAAAAACGTATATCAGTACTTCGTAAAAAAATCTATAGCTTCTGCTCAGCGTCAACTAAGCAAAACGCATGTGAAAAAGTCGTATTTTAAACTCAATCGAACAAGTAGCCTCATAATGCAACCAGATATTCAAGGTTGGTCACCAGTTATACTTTCCTTAAGTTATGCAATGAATATTGGGTATTTAGTATTTCTATCGTTGAAATAATTTATGACAGCGTTTATTTACATCAATTAGACAAACTGAAAGCAATTGTTCACATCGATGGAAATAAGTTTATCAGAAAGAACGGGGGAAAATCTTTGAAGCGTTTGAAATCAAGAAATAGTGGCGTGGTTAATATTAATGGACATAAATTCATCAGTAAAAACGGGGGGAAAACTCTAAATCGAGTAAAAGACATTTCATGTCACAGTAAAAAAATTATACATTCACAGGCGCAGAATGCTGGTTTAAGATTAGCTAGGTAAGTTTGCAATGCGCATATGTGATTTACTTGATTTTTAACGTGTAGGTGCTTTTTGAGTAGGTACATATATACATCTGTATTGCCTATTTCGTTATAGTCGAGCTGTGGCGAAATCTAAATTTACTTTATCCCAGAGAGTATGGCGGAAAAAACAGTTTTGCGTGTTCTATATTCGTTTCGGAGAGTGTAGGAGGAATGAAAATAATAGCTGTCCGTACATTCACGACAGAAAGCAACTGATGATTTGCCCTAAGTAAGATTTTCATATTGAAACTTAGAGCGACGGAAAACTCCCACCTCATGGCTCATTGATCTTAAATTGCACGATATTATATGTATTTATACGTAGGTTTATTGGAGGCAAATGTGTAGAAGCGAACTGCAAGCTATCTCATGATTTGAAGTTAGGAAGAATGCCGCCGTGCCAGTTTTTCAATCAATCTAAATGTTCCAGGCAGAACTGCCCATTTCCTCATGTAAAGTCAAGCCCTGTTCCACAGAAGTCTACCAAAACTGTATGAGTATCAAAATCTACATATATGTTGTGTTAAGTTTATATGTTGACTGTAAATGCTGTGATACGATTCAAACAGTTGATCCAATATTGATGTTGAATATTTTTGAATTTGAGTGGATTTTTGAAGCGATAAACTTTTGTTTAAGGGAAAGTATTATATTTTCAGATCAAAGGAAGTCCAGACTCGACAGAGGTCAAACCGAACCCTAATACGCCCAGGAAACGAAAAATATCCATCCGCAGTATCAAAGTGTCACCTAAACGGAAAAAGGCAAAATCAGTTAGTAGCCGTAAAAAAGATAAAAAGCAAGAAAATAAGTCGAGGTACTATGAGCAGTCACCAGATTCCCAACCTGTTGTATCAATAATTCCACGACGACTTCCGATTGGGACAGCCAAAACTTCAGTGTCTGAACTACAGCCGTCAGAAGCTGCTAATAAAGTTACAGATACTGGAGTAACAAATATGGATGGAAATGTAATTAACGGGGGTTTCCAGTCGAATGCTTCGTGTAGCAATGCGTTGCAGATGAGCGATGCAAAGACTGCCCATGAAAGCAAGAGAATGCGGTTGATGAATAAGGTGCTTCGTCTAAAAGAACGAGTTAAGAAAAAGGAATCTGAAGCCCCTCATTTTTTGGCTTTCAATTAATATTTTATCGTAAGTTGATTCATCCATCACCTAAATATATCCCTTCAGAAATGTATGGGTAACTGTAACCGGCAATGAATTAGTCGCCGATTAAGTTTCCGAAAACTTTAAAAATATGTAGTGGGTGCTCTTCAATTACGTAGTTTTTTTGGTCAGTGTAGTGTTGTCGTGTTGCGAGTTTGTTGTGTGTTGCGTAATCAAAACTAGTGGCGTCGAGCAAACCGAGCTAAATGTGATTTGCTTGCATTACTTTCGTCTTTCAGTAAGTGAAAAATATGCGTCCTGGAAGTACACTCTTATCAGGTACAACTCTCCGATAAACAACGTTGATGGTATGTAAATTATAGTCGCCTCAGCGCGTAAAGATAAGAACTCGTAATTATGCACAATAATAATTGTGATCGAGGTATGAATTCACGAGATCAGCGCTGGTAATTTAGCGATTCCAGTATTCCACAAGAAGTTGTGAATTGCTTATTTATTTTTTTATAACTTTTAACTGTTTTATTTATAATTTATGCAGTAATAAAGAATAATAAAAAAATGATAAGTTTTATGTGTTGTAATTATTGTTCACTATTGTTTAGCTTTGATCACGACAACTCATAAAAGAGTTACCGGAAACAATTATTTTGAAATCAAGCAGCACTTGTACGTGAACAAAATAAGTTTATTTTTATTTTTCAAATATGTAGTACTGGCAAATGACTAGGGAGGTGCATACACGCAACTGCGTAAATATTACATACTTTCGAGAGTAGTTAAAAATTCATGGAGTTCATAGCTTCCTCCTATCAATATGTGATCGATTTACATCTATGAAGTATTTCTCGAGCTGAATTCAGAACTTCAGGATCGGATAGAATTTGAAGTGAACAATGAACTAATATCAAGTTCTCTATATTGCGACAGTTTCTAATTATAGATAAAATTCCCCTTTTCGATAGAGTAGTGCAACTACTCAGGTTCAAAGAAATAAGATTCGGAAGTCTAATAGCAAAATTCCAGGTCAAATCACCGAGGTATCTACACTTGCTCAAGTTAAGGTGTTCCAGACCTTTGAAATGAAAAATCCGCTTGTTACATGTGATTTCATTTCATTCAGTATTTTTACTGATGCTCGTTTTAAATTTATAAAAATTCTTACATGCAAGTTCGGATAAGCTGAAAACGCTGTTTAGTGCAGAAGCCAGTTCCTGCAAAGCAGTTCCTTCCGTTTCACAACTTTGTTTGCTAATTCCAGTTAGACCAAAATCCGAAATTATAGTGTCTTCTAAATTTAGACGCTTAAGTTTTCTTAAATGCTGGATAATTTCTTGAGCTAGGTAATCATTTACAATTTGAGAACAATTCCCTAAGTCAAGGGATTCTAAACGTTTTAATTTCCGAAAATAGTTTATAAGTTCATTCCTGCAGTCTTCTGGATTCCCAAGAGGCTAAAAGATTCAAAAGCAAGCATCTTTAGAGTACTAAAAGTATAATTGCAATCTACGACCTTGCGAAAACAAAAGCGAAGTCGAAGAACCAGCTACCAGCTCATTATAAGTAAGCATAATATGCACCCTTACCCTTATTCCATTAAGAGATAACGCTGTTACGTTACACACATCTTCCAAAGCAGAGCTTGATAATGAAAAACCACTAGCCCCATCAAGAATTAAAGTACGAAGGTTTGGCATCGTTTGAAGAAAATTTAAAGTTGTTATATTTCTTGCATCATGAATTGACAACTTCTCTAATTGGTACATGTTAGCACACAAGATCTCATCCGAAGTCAGCTTACATCGGCCTGCAAAACATTGCATGAATTTGAGTTTTAATACTTAACTTTTTTTAGTACTGTGCGTAAAATGTCTGCGCCATCATAACGTTCAAAATAACACAAATAAAATTATTCATTCACATACCCAGATCAACCTCAGATAAAGAGTCATTGAATTTGCTCAGAAATAATTTTACATCCACTGATTTCAACTCGGTACTTTCTAAATTAACAGCCTTCCACCTGATGTTATCTGGATTTAACCATAATGAATATAAAAATCTTTTATGCGCGGTAGCAAATAGTGTATGAAAAACACATCTTTTAATTTTAGAATTTGAGTAAAAAATCCGCATGGTATACCACAAGACATCAAAAGTTCCATAGCTGTGGAATTCAACCTCATTCCAAAATTAAATTCCTTCATATTGCGTGCCTTTGTGGTTTGCAGAAAATCCAAAAATACTGTATGAAACGAAAGTACATGATCACTGTATGGGGGTCGAACCGAACCTATTTGAAATTTGAATTACAAATTTTTCTCACAGTCGCTCGTTATAATTAACTCAAGATTATCGAATTATCAAAAGTCGAACGCGAACATACCGACTACATAAAATCTATTATGTACAGCTTTCATGAATACCATATTTACGCAATCACTTAAATCCAAACGTTCCAAATTATTCGTTTTCAGCAATATTGAGAACAGAATATTGTCGGTGAGGTTTCTGTTTTCAAACCAATACAAACAAGCTCTTCAATGTTTTTTCATTTCATATTTTCATGTAAATATTTCCCAATTTTTACAGAAAGTTTAATGCGCTGCACTTACTTATTTTTTGATAAATTCAATGATACTAGATTTTCCAAATGAAGAATTTCGTGAAGTTGAATAAATTTTCCTCCCATCAAAAAGTACTTGTCACAATTCACTAAGCTTAGGTGCTTTAAATTCGGACATCCCAACATAAAGTCCTACAGAATAAACAAAATTACAATGAATTTAGAAACGCAATTTACATTCTCAATTCGCTATCTCAGCAGCAGGATATTAGAGGCAACTTTCTTACAAAAGGATAGGCAACGACAACGCTTTATAATAATTCTATGTCATCGTTCAGTTCAACGGAAAATTTACCTAGTTTAGAAAGCTAGACAAAGACTAGTTTCATACACAAGATAATTTCCTCATTTGATTTAGTTCTTTACTACCTGCTGATTAAGACAACAAATTGAAAATATCACGTGAAAGTCGCTTTTCTCAGGGTCATACCGCTTGCTGGGAATCAACAGTATTTCTTGGTATAACGGAGCAATCATAGAAATCTAGATGGGTAATGAAATTACTGTACAACGACCAGAACGCAATGGACTGCCGAGTAATGTCAACTTTGTGAAAGTAAAAGCTTGTAAATACTGGATCCAACGGAGAGCTAATTAGATGACTTAATTCGTCCGAGGAAATTTTGATTTTAACAAGTTCATGTATGCCAACTGCACTATTTACATAGTACATCCAATCTAGACAAATTTCTCTTGCGAGAAGCTTATCCCGAATAGTTAAAAATGACACGATCTTTTCCAGAATCTGAAGAAATAAAGTAAAATTTTAGCTCAGTAATCTGTAAACCACCAGAATGATTATCGAATTATTTAATGAGAAAATACCTCGTTGGGAAAAATCAAATTGGGCCTTTCCAGCTTGCATTTGCTCATATGCTCATTGTTAACATTTTTTACGGTATCGCTGGGACTCCCGGATTCCTCTTTACTGGTAGCTGCTCCCATTTTCAGAGAAAGTTGTCAAAAACGTAGAGGTTGCAGGTACAGCACAATGATTATTTGAATTCTTAGAAATGTAGCATTCCTGTTCCTGTCACCTGTAAAATAACAACAAGAAACGTTAGGGGAAAGTAGGTGTGAGAAATTAAATGAGAGAGAAGGCTTTTGAAGGTTGTCATTGTCTGAAGTGTTTTTACATCTACAATTTAAAGTTCGAGTGTAAAAGTAAAAACCTTACCGTGAAGTGAAGCATACTCTGTCACCTAAGCTGAGATTCACTCGATATCACTGTCCGTGAAATCTATGAAATAGAGTTCGATGTTAGATCAGAATTGGATAAATGTAATAAAAGCTTGCACCAATTTAACCAAAACCAGCCCTTCCCACACATGCAAGAAATTCGGACCTCGTCCAATCCAAGCTCGATCATCTGTGGAAATATTCAGTCAACAACGTATAGTTGTACTTAAAATTATTTATAATGCATGAAAGTATTATAAAGTATCTGTTATCTACATGCATGCCATTGCTAATAAGAGATTTACTACGACATACGAGAGACATATTCTCGCGTGTACTCGAACTCTTGTATGAGACAAAAGTAATATTTGTTTTGTTGTCGATGTTTACTTATATCATCAGGGCTTGGTATGAATGCAAGTTTCCAAAACGGATAGAAATGATACAAGAGAAAACCATTGAGTGATGTTTTTTCGACAGAAAATGCAACAAGATCGTGTTCAAGCAAGTACCCTATTCTGCTAATGTTTTGGAGAAAAGAAGAATGGACAAATGACCACCACACCACATAGCATGTCACATGTACACGTGCGATTGACCGGAAAATGGAAACAATTTTATTTTAGGTGATTTTGTTGCATATTTATGAACGCTGATTGGTTCGTCTTGTTGAATATACGACGCCACAAAGTTTTGTGGATTGTAGAATTTTCGTATTCAAATGAGCACATCCCTGCCCAGATTGCATCAAACTCATGGGTTTCGTTTATAATTGCGTGACTAATTCGGACTTTCTTGGACAGAAAAACGTAAAGGCGACATCAAACGTTAAAAAATCGACGGGTTGCGTTATTAATTTAGGTGGTTACAATAGGTATAATAGTGAGGTATAAAATGAGCGATTTTCACCAATCACCCTCACCCCATCGGCATTCATCTGTGCCAGGTTCACCTTATTACATGACAACGAAGAAAGGCAAGAAGAAAATGTCGAAGGATATCAAGGGAGCTTTGAAGACAAAGCGAAAGCTTGCACAATTCATCGAACGTACTGAAAAACTTCATCTAAATGAAGTAGAGATCGTGTCTGAGGAAGAGAATAAAAATCAGAGTGATGATGATATAATTGAAATTACAAATCCAGGCGTTATGGATGACGAGGAAGAAGAAGCTAAGACTAGGGGTGGCCTTGGGGTGAGTTATTTTGTATTTTAATAATCAAATAGGATATCTTACAGCTGTGAACTGGGAATTTGACCAACTTTTGTTCTTTTAATTCGCACAGGCTGCCTTGTTAGATGTTGCATCAAGGGAGGAAGCTGAGGACGAAGATCAAGAATGTTCTCATCCACATATGAGAAAATTTTCGGCTGCGGGAATATTTTATCGGAAACTGGATTGCAGCTCTTTGCTCGTAAATATTGAGCCTCCTGCAAATTTATACTTTACTGGGAAAGCCGTGATACAAGTTCTGAAAGGGTTCGTAGATGTGTATGGCTTCCAGTTTGGTGCTAATGGTAAAAAGTACGCCACCTACAGCGCAAAAGGTCATAGCAGTCTTCTTAGCATTAGGGCAATATCCAGTTATCCAGAAAATCCTTTAGCTATTGCGGATCATCCTAATGTTTCTAATGAAGAGCTGTTAAGTATGAATGGTGCAGTAATTGTGTTGGAGGGATTTGAAAATGAGTGGTGTGAAGGGATGCGGCACATTTATCCTGAAAGTGTAAATTTTATTGGACCATCAATTACTGGAATTGGCCCAGCAGGAAAAACACCACCCCAAAAATCTTTCATGGAAAAGCTTGGCTTTCAGTTTGTAAATAGCTCTAGGAGTGATAAAATAAGACTAATGGAATTCCCGGCGTTTTGGAACAATATATACAGCGATCTTGTTAATCGATTTGGTAAAAGCATATATACCTGATCTTATGTATGGTTGATCTACAAATTTCATGTCATATCGATCACTGAAAAAAATTCTAGATTCCTCAAATGGAAAAATTTGTCCTTTTGGTGGCAAGGGAGTTGGAAAATCATCTTTTGTAAGGTGGCTTACCAACCGATTTCTCAGTCATGGTGGCAAAGACCGAGTTCTATTTCTTGATTTGGATCCTGGACAAACGGAATTTACTCCGCCTGGAACGATCTCTGTACACGTATGCTCAGATCCCATTCTTGGGCCTAATTTCACACACTTGAGAAATGCAGAACGGTATTCCTGAAATTGCATTAGTCATACAAAGGCCATCAAGCTTTATTTGGAAGTATAATTTTTTGCACACTTTTGCAAATGTACAGGGCTATATTCGTTGGGGGCGTGAATGTTTCAGACTTTCCAATTACGTATATAAAAGGAGTTGCAGAACTTTACGAGTTTTGCGTTGGTCATGAGGATTTTCAGGGTATTCCTTGGATTATAAACACTATGGGATTCTCACAAGGTTATCTTATTTTCTGTGAAACATAAATATAAATATCTTGAGAAAGAAAATAATTGTACATTTTAATGGGTAAATATTTTGATACACGCATTAGGTTTGGGGGTTCATTTAGCATGTGAAACTGTGAAAATCATTCGGCCCACTTCTGTGATCCAGTTAACAATAGACAATGATAGGAGATCTTTTCCTTTCCTTCTGAACAAAGATAATATTACCTCGTATCGAACATTTCTCAGCAGTCAGCTTTCCCCAAAATATAGAGAACCTCTGAACGATTATGTTTTTTTAAACGTTAAATCAGTTTGTAACCGTGAGGCTGCATCTAATACTAGTTCATGGTAGGGAGCAACTTATATTTTACAACTTACATGGATATTATGATTTATTAGTTGTGGCTTGGTGACCAGTGTTGTATTGTATTTATTCTTTGCCAGGGGTGCTAGTCCTAAAGTTTGCAGGGAATTGGTTTTGATGTCGTATTTCGCAGAAAAGATAGGTTCTGCAGTTGGATTTACCATAAGATCCGTGATTCCACTCTGGTAAGATATTACTCCTCCATACAGTAATTTTGGATTTTAAACAATTATATGAAAATGTTTAATTGCTTTTCAATGTTAGTGTTCCTTTGGACTACATAGCTATTGGCACGGTCAACACCAATTTAAACTACGGTGAGATAGTTGAAACACTAAACGGAAATCTCGTGGCTTTATGTGAAATATCCGAGTCACATTTACAAAGTGTTAAAGGGACCCAGAGAAAGTTCATTAATAAGGCTGGAAATTTTAGCAATAACTGCCTTGGTTATGGGATCGTTCGTGCAGTTGATAAGAAGAATGACTCGTTGTACATCATATCCTCTCTTCAAGACAGTGATATACTATCAAAAGTGAATTTAGTTTTGGCTGCTGGTGCAGTCGGACTTCCAGTACACTTTTATGCATCATCAATGACAGCATCGTCCAATGAAATTCCGTATATAATGAATCGAAATGAAGGAATGTCGACTCTTCACACTGCTGCGAAAAAGTTTTTCATTCCCAAGCGAGTTACACACAGCGTTTTAAAAAATTGTCTTTTGTAAATGATTGTCTATTTCTTTTCGTCTACATTCTGGATCCGCCCACGAAAGCTGTCTGTGAAAAATGGGTATTTCATGCCACTGTTAAGTGCAAAAATTATTACTTTCAAAATTACCAATGTCGCTCATTTACAAGCAAATCAAGTTGTTACAGAAAATTCTTATTACTATTAAAGAACTATTAAAATAAAAACTTTGTAAACACGTCTAGTTATTTGGTTCCTTTAATTTCATCCTTATTGCATCCGTTGTTTTGTTTCATTGTTTTGTTGTAGCAGCACCATATATGTGAGGTTCGATTGCATATACTGCTGTGAGCTCCAATGGTACGCCGCCTTTCAAATCTAGGCGAAATCTTTTTACATCGACTGAAGCAAAATTTCCTTTCTTAAGTTCGTTTTGAATATCCTTGTCTGGACGACAACCATCGAAGAGGAACTGAAAAATACCACAGCAGCCAACAATTTTTTGAACGAATTGAACGAATGACATTCGGTCATCAACGACATGTTCCATGAACAAGAATTTTCCACCCTGCGGAATAATGCGGCATTAAATTTTAATTTCGTACTTTTTCACGTTATTAGGAAATATATTTCCTATAAAAGTAATTCGTTTCGTACCGGAACAAGAACTCGATTGATTTCTTTATATACTTGCTGGATTTCATTTACACTGCATAGTACAAGGGTGGAAACAACTGCATCAACCGAGTGTGAAGGAATTTCTTTCATGTCCTCTGCTCCTGTGACCACATAGCGTTCTAATTCTATTTTAGGATACTAATAGACCAACCAAGTAAAACTTGTAATATTTAGTTGATGTCATCTATCAAGAAATTTAAAATTGATTTTTTTTACCTTTTTCAAGTTAGTATTTAAAAATGGTTTGAAAAAAGGATTTGGATCAACAACTATAAGTTTTGTGTTATCCGGATAAAATTGCAAGTTTGCACCTGTGAAGAAGTAAATATACAACGCTGTACAAAATGCATGCATTTAAAAATCTTTGAGCATGTTGAATGTTTGAAAATAGGACGGGCGTATGCAAGTAATTAAGATAAGAAAGGCCAGTAAGCTTCCAACCAGTTCCAGCTCCAATTTCGAGAATGCGAAGTCCCTTGGCCCTCCGTGTCTCTGGAGTAGTCGACTCGATTTCCTGAAGGATTTCAAAAAGCTTCTGTTTCAGATGGATTGTCCTCGCATTGTAAAAAATGGGGAAATCTTTGAAATATTCAGCAAAAAATCTGCCGAACAAAATAATAGGCTTTTAGGTCTCCAAATAGTTTCTTAAACGCTGGTCCGTGAAATGACTTACCTATGACGATTTTCTTCTCCAAAGTATTGGTTTCTACATTTCCATAAAACCCACGCAACTCCCAGTAAAACTAAAATTCCAATCGCTGTAAGGATCATAGCTATCACTGGCTTACCAGCCTTGTAATAAGTGAATCAGATTTTAAGCTGTTCAACCCGTCTTCGTATCTATAGTTAAACTAACGCGTTTAGAGCAAAATCAGCATGATTGTATGTGAGTTTAGGGTTTGTTGCAGTATAATGTGAAGTCTGCAGGTCGGACAATCTCACTCGCATGTGTGTGGTGTGAAATGTGAAATGAACATAACATATGTATAAGTATGTCCTTGTCGTCGTAGTTTAAGCTTAGCAATTTAACATTTAAAGTATATGCATGGGAATATTAGCTCTGGCTGACAGTCCTAGTCCTATTCCAGCTAGTCCAGCCAGTCCAGCCCAGCATCATGTCATCATGTCATGTATGAGTAAATACATACGAGTACGCACTCTTTACTCTTTACATGGCACAAGAAAAGTACAAATGTTACTTTTTTTAGACTCGGGAATGGAGAGTGGAAGTGGATATGATATTAATTTTGATCTTCTTGCCATGAGTCAAACTACACCAATAATTATTCCATTTGCCATTACATCAAAATATTATAAAAATCATTACTATTACTATTTACAAAGTAAAAACTCAAGCAGTACCAACGATAAAATGACAAAAACCTCAACTCAATCAAGGTATCTATGTAAGAATGCAAATATTTCAGTTTCATTCAAGGTCATTAGTTGATTAAGAATAACACTGGGTGGGCGTTTGGCTGTTGTTCTATAGGATCTTTCCACAAACAAGTAACTATGCTGGTTCGTTTAGCATATGCGTGTTAAGTCGTGTGAGTATGTACACGTATATGTGAAGCATAGATATGTAATATTTTAATGAATTTTTATTTTAGTAAACTTTTACCTGTCATCTGTATTCTTTAATACAGGATTGTGTTTCGTGCGAACCTAGCAAGCATTGCGTTTCGCGTGCACATGAACAATGGTACTTTTTACAAGTAAAATTTCGCGATGTGATATTGACAGCTTCATGAATACATTTTTGTTACGTAAAAGTAATATCTAAAGCATGTGATCCATTACGTTTTAATCCATATAATTATACACTACCCAAGAAAACCACTCTGGGAAGCTTTTCTCTCATTAAGCAATACAAAAGTTGACAAAACCGGTCCCGTCACAATTTGCCCTCACTCTTGGTTCCCCATCAGATTATGACTTGTTCAGGGCAATTCAAGGTGTAATGAATAATGAATATTAATGATGTAATGAATTTAATGAAATTGCATGCCCCATTAATCCTGCCCTGCATATATCCTCCTGTATAGTTTGTTTGTATGCATATATGAAGCCAATGAAGCGATATTAAGGCAGTTTTCTCTTTCGAAAATTTATCGAATGTTTTATATCCAATCTTTGCATGTGAAGCAGGGCTAGCATGAGACCCACAAACCTCAACTGATCTGAAGGAGACATTTAGCAAAATAAATTCGACTGTCTGAGTGTAACTAAATCATGTGGTAGTTTTACATGATCCGCTGCAAAGAACATCTCCTACGATACACCTTCATACGTGGATTCATAAATAAACCTTGGTGTAGCTTCACATTCTAAAAGATCAAGATTTGAGCAGGTCAGCATGGGACTACCTGTCAACCAGTCCAGCTAATCACCTTGAAAAAAATAGTATTCCTAAAAACACGGACTTATTCTAAATTTTTGTGCTAACAAACCCCATCATAAAATGGGCGAATATATAAATACTGGTGATAGGTATGAACTATAACAAACACTTAATGGCTTTAGTAAAGTAAAGTATACAATACTCATTGGGGTGGGGTGTGTAATTTTTAAAACTATGAAAGGTTGATGGTTCACCAAAAGACAAGACTTGATGAAATTAGAGATATCATTCCTAAGCCGACAGGATATTTGCCAGTAAAAAATTTACCAACATGGGCGGAAATGCCATTAGAACAAAAACTCCCAGTTTTTCCGGTGCCACCCGGAGAGATTGTCATTTCCAGAGGGAAAATAGGGGAAACCGTAAATCTCGACACAATTATGTCGGTACTTGTTTTTGTCTGGAATACATACTAAATTTGATTTGCATTTGCGTATAGCTGGTTCGACCCACGACCAGCTTTATAACCACAGATCCTCATCATTACGAGCGCGTGCCTCTAAACAATTATGCTCCTCTGCACGACTCACATATGGCCCGTTACTTTCGTGATGACAATATATTAGAAGCCCTTCAAAAACAAGGCCTTGTCAATGAAGACAATAAAGTCATTTGTTCAATCCAAGAGTTTAATAGATACCGGTTATATTTAGCAACGCTGTACAATGATCAAGTCCGGCAAAAACTTGTGGAAATGGTAAAATTCAACTTTCAAGTGAAAGTGAAACTACAGCGCATTTACACTGGTCATCCTTCCAAGGCATTTCATACTGGACACGTATAAATTTACATAGGAAAACCTGAAAGATGCTCAAAGAGAACGAGATCGTGCCCTCCGCCGAGAAGAGGTATTGGAAGCTGGCGTTGGAAAAATGGCTATTCATAATGCGAGAAGTGTCGTGGCCTTAAAGGCTAAATCACAAATGCTGGACACAACAAGACAGACGTACTTTTAATGGTTTCTATCTATTTGAATAGAAATAGTTTCCTGAGGCTAATTCACTAATCTGCCTGTGATGTATGCCATTTTGTCAAGGTTCCTTCTGAAAGAGAAGCTGGCAGAACAACGTAAGAGTCGGTTAGAAGCAGAACGACGTAGGAAACAAATGGCAAAAATTGCTTTAAATGAGGAGAAACGAGCCCTTCAAAGGGAAAGGGTAATTGTAATGGAAGAGAAGGATCTGGAGGTAAGAAGGGAAATTCTTCATAAGTGTACCTTAAAGGAGTTCCAGTCGGTTGCTCACAGAGAGCATCTAGAAAACCAAAGGAAGATTCAATATGAAAAAAAAGTAAACTTTTTGAACAATATTTTTTAATTGATTTACTCTGATTTTATCAATCCACATAGATAACAAAATATTAAATTGTGGATTTAGCTCTCGAAATGGTTCGAAGGAAAACTTCTGAGTGCAGCACAAAGATTAGAACGAGAAAAGGAAGTACAGGCTGAATATTCTCATCATATTAAACATAGGGCGATCCGACGCCAGAAACGGGTGGAGAAATTTAGGGAAGAGCTTCGTAAGTATTTTAATGATTAACAGGATAAAAATCGATTAAAACCTTTACCGTCGTTTGTAAATCGTCAATGAGCTTTTCCATCTTTGTCTCAGCATTACGAATCGAGAAAAGTCGTGCAAAAAAGCGTCGATTGGAAGATATTGTTCGAAAGTTTGCTATGCGATGGCTCAATCGCGTCCGAGCACGGTTGAATAAACCAAAAGATGAGAAACATGAAAGTGTTTTCTACAGCCAAACAAGACATGGTCTTCAAGAAGGCATGCAATATCTTCAAGAAAAATCTGGCTATGGTAAATATCAATTATCTTTCAACGGCTAAATTGTTTAAAGTGGATCTATCTATTACTCATCATGTTCCTAATTGCATCACAGAAAAACTTGATGATGTGGTCATGAACATTCTAAAGTTTAAAGAAGCTCTGAAAAGACAACTTCTACTTGAAGAGGAGGAAGAAGAAGCAAACGAGGAAGAGGAAAATTATAGTTTTAGTGGTAATGAATAGATCGAATGTCAATACCACGATCAAAGAGTATTGATCAGTGATACCACTGAAAGGACAGGCCATTCCATTTACTCCGATTTCCCCTTTTCACTCTGGGCTTCCGGTGTAAATTGCTTTAAAAGACATTAGAGATAATCCGCTGGTTTAGGAATCTTATGAGTGAAATTTCAAGTTGACATCAAATTTTCAAGTATTTTAGAATAATTGGCATTTTATACATGAAAACAAACCGATTTAAATTTTCTGCAGTACTCACTAACTCACACGTTAAAAAAAGGTTGGATGTGGACTTGATCCACGTTTCGACAGCAAATAAAGTTGTTTAACAAAATTAAAATCTTCTTGAGTACTTTATTTAGTCTTCACTAGTTCTCATGTAGAAAATCCCTCTACTCAGAAAAACGCAGAGAAAGTTCCGAACCCAACCAATCGAATTTCGTAAAATGAGAAAACTTTCACGAATGAGCATCAGCAGAATAGAGCAAGACCAGCGTGCTGCCGAGAAAAAGAGAAACGTTTTTTTTCTCACTTTGGGTGCATTTAGTCATCGAGTCAAATGCATTTTTGAGGCTGAGCCGCGAAGGAATTTTCTACGACTGAAGACTTTGGCAGAGCAGCACATGAGTCCAAACAAACTCTGACGACCCTTAAAGCCGACTTTCTGTTAAAATTGTTTTTGTTTAGCTTATCATTGAGTAATAGGCATAAGTATTTACTTGACTTGAATATAGCGTGTTTTGTGCAATCTCTCCCTTTACAATGAGAGGTTTACGATTTCGAAATGTTCAGAAATTAATTACAGATTCCTCCTCCTATGGAGCTCCTGTGGAAGGTGGAAAGATAGGAGGGGATCCTTTCTTGACAGGACCTTTCGCGAGAGGAACAAAGTTAGCGGTGTATTTTGATCAAGGGGATAATGCCGCGGAAGAGTCGTTGAGGAGAAAAATAAATCCGTCGAGTACATCGGTATGCAAGAGATTTTTTTTAAAAAAAATTTTAAACATTATTTCATCTTACTTGAAACATTTCCGACATTGGAGGAACCCATTTTCATCTGTAGATCAATAACAAACTTTTTATCCAGTATATTTAGTTGCGTTGTCAAATGTTATCGTTCTATTTGTTAGGTAGGATAAGGTTCTATTTTTGTCGCTAGCATGTCTGACGTCCTTTCCCTATCTAGTTCTATTTCGATTCTATTAGTTGATACGAAAAATAACAAAAATGACTTTATCTGACATTTTTTGGCTATTTAGAGGATTACGATTATATCTGACATTTTTTGGCTATTTAGAGGATTACGATTAAATAAATGACTTTGTTTTTCCCAGGTTATGTTATTTCCTGGTCAGGGTACCCAGTATGCTGGTATGTGTGGTGACTTGTCCACTATGCCTCGCCACATTTTATTTTTGTCGCTAGCATGTCTGACGTCCTTTCCCTATCTAGTTCTATTTCGATTCTATTAGTTGATACGAAAAATAACAAAAATGACTTTGTTTTTCCCAGGTTATGTTATTTCCTGGTCAGGGTACCCAGTATGCTGGTATGTGTGGTGACTTGTCCACTATGCCTCGCCACATTCAAGTATTGTATGAAATCGCAAGTGGCATACTGAATTACGACTTACTGGATCTGTGTACCAATGGACCAATCGAAAAGCTGAATAAAACAGTATATGCACAACCAGCTATTCTAGTTTCATCTTTGGCAGCGTTGGAAAGGCTAAGAGATTCAGATCCAGAAATAATAGAGCGCTGTGTTGTTGCGGCTGGTTTTAGCATAGGAGAAATTGCAGCGTTGGTTTTTGCAGGTGTGCTTTCCTTTGAAGATGCGTTAAGAATTGTAAAAGTTCGGGCTGAGGCGATGCAACTAGCGTCAGAAATTGTTCCCAGTGGAATGTCCACCGTCATATACGGAGCAGATTCTAAATTAAGTTAGTTTTTATGCTTATTTTGTAAAAATTCTTAATAGACAACAGTGACATAGGATCAACTGAACTAACATTAATTGTCCCTTTTTTCTAGACTATTCTCTAGTTGTAGCGAAGGAATGGTGTAGAAGAGAGCACAAAATCGAGGAACCTGTATGTTCTATAGCAAATTACTTATTTCCACATTGCAAAGTCGTTGCTGGACATGTGGAAGCATTGGATTTCCTCGAAGCAAATTACAAAGATTTCAATTTACGACGGGTTAAACGACTACCAGTGTCTGGAGCGTTTCATACAGAGCTCATGAAACCGGCTGTTGAACCCATGAGAGCAGTAATGGATACCGTAACAATCAACAGGCCTAGAATGCCTGTTTACTCTAATGTTACCGCTTGCCGTTATCGCAACTCGCGTGAATTAAAAACCATATTAGCGAAGCAAATTTTCAAACCCGTGAAGTGGGAGCAAGTCATTCAAAATTTGTATCAAAGGTAGGTTCTTAATCGATACATGTCCATGGTGAGAAATATTTAAATAGTTTAGTTGTATTTGATGAATGAATTACTCTGATTTAATATTTAGGCCAAAGGAGTCAGAATATCCTAATACGTTTGAGTGTGGCCCTGGATCATCCCTATCTGCAGTTTTAAAGCAAGTTAATGCCAAAGCCCATCAGAAATCAAAATACATTAATCCTTAAATAGCAGACCACCTGGAAGCATCACTAAAATAGTAATTATACATTTTTACGTAGACGGAATATAATGTTAAATCGAAAATAAAAACATATTTGTACAAAAATTAACCTTCAAATCAACTATTTCATCATGTATTTATTAGTAGAGTTTAGTTCATAAAATAAAGAGTATCAAGTTCCATTGCATTGCGCCTTGTCGAAATCATTCATTGGCGAATACATTTGCAAACTATTACGTTAACTGCCACTCGTAGAAAACGACAGACACAGCACAGAAAAATTAACACTGACCATTTCTGTCAGTCGGTCTTTCTTACCCTTACCAGATCACATTATGTAGAAAATTTCAGATTTTGTGGGTTGAAGGGAATAGGGATATAAGACTTGAAATGATTCGTATCACCTTTTAAACTTCAACCCCTTAATTTTTATAATATATATGTAATGTAAAGAAATCCCGCATTCCTTCATCTTCTTTATGTCAGTCGTGTGCAACATTTATTTATTTCCGTTTTCCCTACCTAGTTTACCTTATTTACAATTTGGCACCCAAACAATTTGAAATGGTTTACCTTTGCCTTCGAAATGGCAACTCCAGTCCAGAAGCGACCACAGCCAATCTGTCAAACTGTGTACGTACTCCACGAACAACCCGAACAAAGTATGTGTATATCAGGGGGATATGATGTGTATGCTTGTAAGTAAGCACCAAATTGATACCTAGAAATTTACGATAAGTCAGCTTTCGTTCACGTAAACTTGATCAATGGCTTTAGGTGTCAAAATGGCTGCGTCTTCCGGGATTTATTTCTTTTTCGGTTGAGTTGAAACAGGAAGAAAAGAGGAAACAAATCAAATAAACTGGCTAATGGACATTCTACGGTCCGAAAGTACGACAAATGAAAGAATCCAGAAATGTTCAAGGACTACATAGAACGGATGACCGTATCTACATTTCTCCAACAGCTTCCGCTTTCCATTCCGCTTCTTTCCTGTTCTTTTCCTAATTCCTTAAATAATAGGCTAGAATTCCAATTTGTTATTATCAGCTTTTGCCGAATTCTGGCTTTGTTCAAGAAAATCCTAAAAACAGAATGTAAGAGCCGCACATATCTGGTCGGTTTCATTCCAAATAAACGGAAGAGTATCCATGCATTCAAGAGAAAGTCTACCTTTCTGAGATCCCACGATGTGGTCTTATATTGGACTCATATGAAGGTGATGGATGTCTTGCAATGGTGACGAAAGTGACTAGTAAGCATACCTACACTGCAAATACTTCTATGAAAACTGTATTGTTAATTGATGATGAAATCAAGCGTTCCATTACTTTCCCGCGAGAGAGAACTACTATAGAAAAGTAGAAAGTAGATTCAATGTAGAAAGTTTCGCAGAATTGTTCCATAGGGAAAGTCCTGTCCAATTATAGTTTCAACTGGGATAAATTTGATCATTCCGCTCAAGCATCTCAATCACTTGAGCAAAATGCACATATTTGCACGTTACATGCTTTAATTAGGTTTAAGTTTACCCCATCAGTATTTTACCTTCAGAGCTTCTAATCTCAATCGTACATCGATAATATAAGGAATGCAATGGATATCCAAGATCTTTTCAACTTTGCAAACCTTTCTGAGAGGTAAATGGAGTCAGGTGAATACGAACGCGATGCAACATAATTTGATGAGATGTATTTACTCTGGTTTCTTGTATTAGATAAGCAAGCAACATGTAATTTTTATAATAACATTTACTACGCCGATTGAAGGTACATTCAAAAGTCCCTTTACCCATTTTATCTATTCCTTTCTACTGCAAAAAAAATAAATAATAATGCAAGCATAAAAGTAGACGACAAGAGATGTCAAATAAATTCAACTTTATTTAAAACGAGATTGGAATATATAAGAAGTATTACCCTTTTCCCACTTTAAACATTATACACTAATGACAATACACGTATGACAGTAAGAAATATATTTAAGGGGTAATATGACCTCCATGCCTTGTACCGACGTAGAATCTTTTTCCCTACAACATTCTTACATCATTTATCGCTGTAAACTAAATATTTAATATTATGCCTAAATTACACTGATACAGTGGTAATTTTACACATATACACTGCCTTGCACATATATTTTCGCGCATTAAAGAAACCATATTAACAGCAGAATTTTTACCACAAATATATCATGTACATGTTTTTTGTCGTCCACACACATTGTCAAGATCACAATTTTTCACATTCAACATTTCTTCCATCAACATTTCACACTACGAACGGTATTAGCATATCATTACAACTAATTCATATAACATCATTAAGCAACAATACAATGTGTATGTAAAAATGGAAGCCTGAACATTTAGCTGATGTAGCTTTTTAACATTAACCTACATAACCATAACATATCATATATATATTTATATATCATATAGATCGTAAGGTACAGGAATATATGCATACTTTTCAGCGTACACGAAATAAATTTTGAGTAGACACATAATTTTGCAAAAACAAGCAGCAATTTTCATTTTTAATTAGTACTTGTTATCCTAGGTGTACACCTATATAAGTATGCACACTGAAGATTTATTTCATATTTCTTGAATGGATTGAAGGAAATTTCTTTTCTCTTATGATTAGCATTGAAGTACATAAAGTTTTAATGAGTTATGTATTTTCAGTCAGTGTACTTGATAATAACATATATATGATCTTGTAACATGTTATTTGATCGCAGATCCTTATAAGCAATTCAAATTTATTCGGTAACAATTATTTAGCTCGGTTTTGCAGCAGTTTCCTTACGAAACTTTGGTTTTAAATAGTTTAGTATTATCAGACACGTGGTTTTTAAGCATTATCTTTGGTATTTTTTTATACGTGTGTGGTTTTCAAATGTGAGTAATTTTTTTTTGACAGAAAGAAAAGCAAACACACATGTATTGTATTCTCTGGCTAGCAACTCGAGAGAATCGTAATTTCGCATGAAATGCAGCAATATTTTAGTAATTTCACGAGAACTGTTAGTCGTAGTAAGTTAGTTTGATTTTTAGTAGGTATACTCACACTTCAAGTGTCTATTTGGCCATGCACCACCACAAGCAAATAATTAATGTTCATTTGCATATATGCATTGCATCCTTTCCCGTTTGTTATTAGCACTGAGGATGTTGTTGAGCTGTAAGTTTATTCTCATTTCTGACGACGGTCGACTCTTAATGGCAATGGTTGGCTGTGATTCGATGAATAAATGAGGGGAATAATAACCACATAGGAAAAACAAAATGGCATTTTGGGGTACTTTAGCTGACCTCATTTCCGATGTTTCCTCATTAAGTTTGATGTTTTCCATGTCATTTCACATTCACGAGCTCACATTTTTGTGCATACCCACTTTGAAATGGTTGTTGCATAAGTTGTGAACTCGATGTATTTGCTTTTGGAGTTTGAAGAGGAGCTGCATGGGGTATTGGAACCCCATTAATTCTATTCTTACAAAAATAATGATAATAATAATGGGGAACGAGGTTGTTCGAGAAAGTCGGTGAGTTTCTCGGTGATCAAAATTAATATGGAATCTATGTACATTTTCTTGTTTAATATGACTTTAATGTTTGCAGATTCACACACTCGAAGGGCCAGGATTCTGAGTAACCACCAAGCTACAAAAAAGAAAGACCTAACCTATTAGCCTACATAAGGGAAATGACTGGTTTTCAACCTAAGAGTATTCTTCTATGGAATTCTTGCGTGTTTAATGATGACGAGAAATATCTAGGGTTTTACACGAGTCTGACTAAAAGATACATTTTGAAAATATTATTTTGCTTGTTCTTCTAGTAGGTCGCATAATATCAACCTCATTAAAGATTCCGTTTCTCCGTTTGACTGCGTGTCTTTACAGATGAATGGCTCAAAATAATTGGATAGCTTGCCTTCTTGCCTTATATATTTCTGTACAAGGTTTTTGGGAGAGAAATGCATCACAATAGATTTAACCCCTTTGCTCCATCATGGAGATTGATATATCCTCCTACTTTCCCTCGTTCCCTTTCACAAAGCTCTAAAATGATATTGTAATAGAAAACGCAAAGTTTCGATAAAATAGATGGATTGAGCAACTTCAGCCTTAACTTGACCTTTCCTCTTTCCAAGAAAGGAAAGTGGACTGGTTCTATGTCGTCAATGGTGGTGGCAAAGATGGGGGTTGAAAATGCTTGCAATCTGGTAGATTCCATCCACTACGAAAAGCCAACCACATAACACGGATATATTTCTTGAGTCTATGTATGCATATATGTAATCATCGCTGGGTGAGCATGGGGAGACGGATAGCAGGATTTGCAACAATTTGCCGGTTTGAGTTCCAATTTTCGCTCAACCCCTCTCAGTCTCGCATGTCGCTAAATGCTGGAGTAGAAAGCTGTGCGCTGCAAATGGTGTGTAAAAATACACCGCTGGCTGTCGATGTCCTTCCTTCCACGAAAAAATTGATGGCGCTTAGCAGCACAGCCGAAGAATGTAAAAAAATGAACGCTTTCCTGTTTCAACTCATTACTCTTTCATTCATTTTTCTTCTTTTTTGTTGACGCTCATGAGTTTTTTTTCAACGTTTATTTTTCTGCTGATCACTGCATCTTTGATGTTCCGATGTGCCTTTTTTCGCAAGTGGCAAAAAGGCAATAATGTGAAGCGAATCGGCTTTCTCAAACAGGATGGCTTTTGAGTCCCTCTCATTCTAGATAATAGGCTTATTTCTGCTTTCACCACTTGAATTAAAAGAGGGACTCTCTCACTCAGCTTATATACGTCATATTGAGCAAATCGAGAGAGTGCTTCGAGGTTCTATCACAATTGTACAGGGTGGTAATATGCTCGTAAGTTGTAATAGGTGGCCTAGTTTTTCATCTTTCCGTTTTTCCACTTTCTGTATGGTAAAACATTGGTTTTTTCATCTTCCTCGTGTTTGTTTACTTTCCTCTTGAAAGCTCAAGTGATTTCCGTTGTGAGCTACGAGCACTTTTATTTGGAATTGGCCGTTTTAATTCGACGCACACATCTCATTTCAACATCGATCTTTTATTCCCAGACAAAGCTCAATTTTGATTGAAGAACGCCAATCTGAATGAACAAGTGGTACTGGATAAGATTTCGCTTCATATGAATTTTTTTGTAGAGTATATCAGCTCACTTGCCATTTTAGTAACAGCAAATCAGCATGTCAATCCTTAGGATTCTTTTCGCTAGATAGAATTTTTGAATGTTTGAAAGAGTAGGGATTTGTTAGCATTATAAGGAATCATATATGAATATGACCTCATAGTAGAAACTGCGTACAAAATTATGGGACTAATATAGTTTTGGTCTTGTTCTTCATAGATGTTGAAAAACAAGCTGATCAGACTTTTCTTCTTCAAAGAAGATAGCGGTCTCCAATCGCCCCAAAGCATTTTTACTAAATCTTTCATCATCCTGCATCAGTAAAAAGGCTTAAGGCTACACAAGGCCATTTCTTCATTTGATGAACCAATTTCGTTTGCTTGTTTGAAGTAAGACCCTCCAGCATTTCATGCCTTCCAATCCCTCCAACATCCCTGTCTCTGAAGAATTCTTCTGGAAAATGTGGAGACGATATTCAAGACGAAGGGGAGAGTTGAAAGACGAAGTATAAAGATGATGTGGAATTAGGGAAACAATCCCGTCCCATGTATCATGCGCAACGACGAGAGAAAAAAAGGAGCTCTAAACATGTGCTCGAAAAATGTGCCTGAAAATATCCAGGCGACATAGATGAGCTGTTTAGAAGAGCAAGAATGAAACTCGGGTCCTGCGTCCATCTCCTTGTTTGCCCCTTCGGGCCATTCCAAACTGTCACATGGACCCATCAGAGGACGTCCCACCGCCGGACTTGGTTTGTTCCATGCCGGATCCACCAGCCACATCATCGGCGTCTGTTCGGTAAGGAGAATTTCTTCCTCTTGGAGACAACCCGCGGAAGTCCAGCTGATACTGCATAGTTCAGGAAGAGAAAGGAGAGAAAAGAATACTTGTGTTAATTATCTCAAGTGGCTTAGAGTACTCTCTGGAAGGAGAGTTTTCGAATCGTTTTATGAGCTCTATCGCATTTATATATATGTATACAGTATTTTTTCTGCTCTTCTAAAATACTATCTAAACCACCAAGACGGTTCTATAGCTCTATTGAATATATATATACCTAGCTACAGTTCTATTTTTTAAGGACTCGAGGTAATTTTGTCCTTTGCTTTTAACAAACACAATATAATACGATACAAGTCTTTTGACTAACAAGAGAAAGTACTTTCATTAGAATTGCTATACACAACAAGACAGAGTCTACGCTAATTCAGCAGTATTGCATACACATACCGCGGGAATATATGCGATCAACTAACAGCCAACTAGAATCTCTTGTTAATTAACGTGGCATGTTTTTCGCAAAACTTTATCGGCCATACTTGCATTACCATAGGTCTAATGATAAGAAGGAAGCAACTAGCAACTGCACAAACGCCAACTATATATGCCATTCCGCTCTAGCTTCTTCGTTTAGTTCTATATATAAGACGTTATAGCAAAAGTTTCAAACTGTAAGCTGTAAAAGTTAATGATACTTATACGATACAGACAAAAGAGCCATATTACTTACACTTAAATGCACCAAGTTATAAAGTACAAAAGCATGAGAAAAGCAAAAGCCATGGCTATGATTTAACTTTACGATTTTAAAAGTCCTAATTTGCTCGTGTATTACTGACCAAGATAGTTACTGGTTTTTGTTTTTGTATATATTTATGTATATAGCTGTTGGGTTTTCAGTGTTAAATGAACTAAATTTTAAGAAGCTGCTAATGAGATCCCGTTATTCACATAATGTAAGGATGCTTTCATGCAGTGCCATAAATGCGTGCTGCGGGTTGTTTTTACATGCTCGAAAACTTTATATACGTATTTAATTATAGAAGTATTTTCACAAACGTCTATTGTCAGTTTCTCATGAGTTTCTTCTAAAAAGAAGCATATGTTTGGAAAAGGTGCCGTGCCGTAGGTTAGTGAAAATTAGTTTGTCGTATATTTTAGTTTCTTTTTTAGGGCACCTACAAGTACAGCGCGAACAAGTAGAGTAAATCACCGTGCGACACATGCTAAGATGAGGACAACGTGCAATGGTAAAGTTCCAATCCATTCCAGTTTCTTGCTCAACCTCTTGATCATCAAGTTTGTGTTTCTTCAACTTTCGAAAGTAGTTACGAAAGTACAATAATCATCAAACGTTAGTACATGCATATAACATCACAATTTCTTTTTTATCATGCAAAAACTACGTCATTTGTCAAGTTAAAGTTGAGTTGTAAAGTAGTAAATTCATCCTATTGATATTCGTCGTTCCTAACTTTAGTTAACTAATTATCCCATTGTCGCTGTTACCAATTGTACCTGC
Source organism: Sinodicranocentrus sp. ZH6 (assembly GCA_027743935.1). Lineage (NCBI taxonomy): Eukaryota > Metazoa > Arthropoda > Collembola > Entomobryomorpha > Entomobryidae > Sinodicranocentrus > Sinodicranocentrus sp. ZH6. The sequence goes on along the minus strand of JAHZNA010003587.1, from coordinate 26,462 downwards.
TCTGTAAGGCTTTTTTGTCTAGTTGTTTTTAAACATTTTTGTAAATACAACATTATGCGTCATCTATGGATTCCATATTGGATCCCAATTAATCCTAAAACTGTGCGGTTACAAAAACTCGTGCTAAATTTACCTTATTGATGCAATAAACATCATTCCTTCTGAGTTCGCAATAATATTTTATGTTATATATAGTCAAACGCATTGCAATTTTTATAATTTTGTGCCTGAGTCACTATATCAGTGATCGTATTGTCAAAAATACGGGTCACGATCTAACAGCAATATATTTGTACACAACAGCAAACAAATATCATGTCACGCTGACGAAACTTTCAATCCACCAGTGATGGAGCTATTTGATATGCGTACATATAAACTTAATCGCATTACAGAAACAAAATATAAAAAATATTGTTTAAATATATTTGTTTGTATGTCAAATAAATATGTGTTCATTAAAAACACCCAATTACACATCTAAATTGCCCAATATTAATACAAGACTCCTAAAACACTGCTTGATTTTTAAAAAACTGGATCTATTAAAAAAATGACCAGGATTTGCTCAAAAAAAATTCTGATCCTAGTAATTCGTACAAAAATATAACATTGCTTCACAATACAAAAGAACTACAGTCAACTTACTGAAACTGATAAACTGTAAAAGAAAAAATACGCAAAACCAAACTAAATATATATTTATGACTCGACAATACATACACAAACTGTATTGAACGAACATTGAAAAAAGTAACACAACTGTGACTAAACTAAACTCAATATTAAATATAACTGGATACATAATATTTAGTTACTTGTAAAATACTGTTTTAAACAGCATGAAAAATTTAAAAATGTTGAGTTTCATACTCTACCTGGCTGGAATTATCACCCGACTGTGCTGCTGTAAGCATATACTATATAAAAAAATTGGAGTGATCAAAAAACTTTCATTGACTCTCCAAAGGTTTTCTGGTTTTGAGTTACGGCTTTTTCTTTTAGATGTCTTTTTCTTTTCTTTTTAGTGTACAGCTCTTTTAGAATGTTGGAGCTAAATGAGGTAGTTTTGTCTATGAAATTGAGGATTAGTATATATGGTCCAGGTAAATACTGTCAAACATTGTTAGCCACTAAGGTTTCTGTCAGTATTAATCACGGTTAGTTGCTGGTACAAAAATGCTACAATTTTAAGACATATTACATGGGTTACTGTATTGAAATTAGTTTGGTCTACAGTCTGGAGACAAATATTTTGATCGAAAGGCAAGGAAGGGTTAACACTGTTACAGGGGAGAGAAAAGACGTAAAAAAATTATTTTCAACCAATCGTAGTAATAAAATACTTTATAGGTTGCAAATGTTTAACTTCTTATAAGAGTAAATCACTTTCATCACACACTTATTGTTACGTCTTAAGTTGGCCTAAAATCAATTTTTAAGTATGTGATAAAAACCGATGACAAATGTATAAAAGTATACATAGCAGAAGTTGAATTTGAATGATTTTATGTACAATCATATAAGACTGTTTTTTTTCTTATAAAATGCTATTTTCATGAGCCCCTGTCAACTATCCTGATTTAAATGTGTAATGCATTTTATGCATTTTTTTATAGAAAAAAGATCCTCATATTTACATACCACGTACTACGTATTATAACGAATAGAAAAGGTTATTTAAACTGATTAAGTATATTTTTCAAAATATTATATTAGGAAATATACATTTTGCATTAAAAACTTACTTTGGAAGCACATTCAAAGCAGGTAGTAACAACTTTGGAAATGACAGTCATAAGCAGCTTCGTCTCCTGAATAACCGAATCGACCTTTGTAAATGTGGCAGCTTTACCAACAGTGGGATTTTTTACGGTAAATTGAAGTTGTTGGACGCGAGTAGGGATTACATCCACTTTCTCCAACAACTGCTTCTTTTCAGTACTTGTTGGAACCTGTGAATGGATAAAATAAAATGATTAAATACTATTAGCTAAAGTTCAGAAAAAATCCAATACAATATCCTTTCCCTTTCAATCTTTGCTAGATTGAAATAATTCGTTTTAACACTTGAAGAAATAGTAAATGAGAATGGCAAAGGCAAATAAGTACTTGAGCTTGAGATTCTGACTCATACTTTCACTCAAACCAAGAACGCAGTTCCTTGAATGTTTTTATAAGAAAAATTGTGAAAGGTTTGTTTGTCCATGGTACTTTCCCTTTTTACATCAACTCTTTCTCAAACCCATCATAAAATAGTCAATCCTTATACTACTTTTTCGAAAGACAGTCTCCCTCTTGAGTGCTTATTCGCCAAAGATTTTGCTCCCATCCTTGGTTTTTACTTTTCCATTTCAGTTTTCTTCCCTTTTAAGAATAAACGAATAAACGGGAAAAGCGAGTGTGACAGCTTCACATAACTACTTTTAGCAGCCTTTGCATATCTTACCGACATGTCAGCCTTTGTTTGCAAGAGGAATTTTGGAAAGGCTTCCGGGAAAATTCTTTATTATTCCACATCTGTGACTGGTTTATTTAGCATTTTCGATTCTCATATAAAATTGGCTCTTAAATTAAAGCTTTTGAAATATCTACAGGTCTTCATCTACCTCTCTGCGATGAGAGACGAGAATGTGAAAAATTTTCGTTATAATTAAGAAGCTTATACACTTTCTGACTATGTTGAGTGTCGTTTGTGCGCTAATTAATCGGCAGTTGAGTACTGTCACTCACACTATATTGACTATATTCACCGTTTGAGAAGCTCAGTAGAAGTAAATTAGTTATATGCCCTTAGTGAGAATTATGAGCTTAATCGGGAGTGAAAACGTCGCTTAACTTGATGATAGGTAGAAAACCATCGTTTACGAAATTATAAGCACTAAACAGTCTGAAATGAGATTTTAAGCTTCTACTTACGGTATACGAGAACTGGCGAATAACTTTGTAAAGCCGATTAGCCTCCTCAGCAAAATATTCTGCTTGGGTAAAGAGGTCCTGAGTTGTTTTCAGAGGACCTTCTCCTCGGGTGAATTGATACATGTTGTAGGCCATATTTGACATGTTCTTTGCTCTGCGTACGATGTCGTTATTTTCATCGTTGAAATTTTCTTCACCCCATTTCTCCGCTTCGGCTTCGAGATCTGAAGTAATCAACTTCATCTCCAGACCACTTTTTGCAATTTTCGCTTGCTCCTATATAAACAAAATGTATGAATAGATTACGAATGTATCCAGTATTTGATATATATATACATAGAAAGTAATTTTTGCATCCAAATGGAAATGAAAGGATATTCGAAGAAGCATATATATTCCTCGCATTTACAAATTCAGGAGTGTTACATAAGCCGTATTTTTATGAGAAGCCTTACACTTCATAAAAAATCAATGCGAAGTTATTATGTGACATCAGAGAAAGAGGATGACGCACAAAAATGATGGAGATTTTCGCAATAATCCCCTTACGAATTTTACGAAACCAATCTTTCAATTCAATTCAAAGTGAATGCAATCTAAGTAGAATTAGGCAACAATCTAAATTTCAAAGCATTTTCGTAGAATTCAGAGGGACAGCGAGAATCAGAAATTATACCTATATAACTCAAGTGTACATGCAATTATTGCATCTTTTATTTTTAGCTATCGATATCCAAACGTGAATGCTTTTCGAGTATTACAAAGGATATTTTTAACGACATGCGATACCATGTTGTGCAAACACCACGTATACGCTCCTTAGTTTATAGCTGGTGCACAGGAATCTTGAAAAATGAATTGCAATGGCATTCTCATTAGTGGATTGGGAGAATAAATCATTCCCCGCTCTGAAGGTAGAATTCTAAAGGAGAAACATCCACAATGATATTTTCATGTATTCCAACCATTACCGTTAACAAGTACTTTTATAGGATCACATAACCCACATAAAATGTTCGTGCTCGACAACCCAACTCACTTAGTATAGGTATGTGCGAGAACTATGCTCCTCAACAAAACGGTGAAAACAATGGCAAAACTCAAGTTTCATATTAAAGTTTACGGCATATGAAAGCAATATTCCCATTTCCTATATCATTTCCTGACGAATGATAGTTTTTTCCTCTTTTGCTACAACGAAATGTCACGTAAGTTACCTTGAACCATCCCAAGATGAACATATTACAGCGCCTAACCATCCCAGTAACGAGCAGTCTCCACCCATTTTTCAGTGATTTATTTGGAATCGGCTAGATGTAACCGTAATTTCAGATGTAGTAGCTTCTCGCATCATCACATCAAAATTCAATAGACCATTAGAGCTCCTGTCCAATTTCCAATTTACCAAACACAGATACACACCCCACGTAGGTGGTAATAAGTGAAAGCAAGGAAGAAAAAAGAATTGGAGATTGAATTTGCGGGTTTTTACTCCATTACTGGCTATTCATAGAACCAACCTAGGGATCCAGACTCATTCTATTCTACCTTTTTCATCCATTCTGAAATGGAGAGAAAGCGAATCCTATGCTTTTTCCATGTGGCACAGTCCGCCCTTTCTAAATATGGAATATTATCACTTGCGCTTAAACTCTGGCAAAATAGTAGATATTCTTTATGCCTAATGCAACTACCTGGAGTAACCATTATCCTCCTGGCTTGCTCAACTCGTAGAATTCATATCCGTCATTTATATTAAATTCAAGGTACTCACATATAGCCACACGCTTAAATGTTGATTTTCATTTTCATCCCAGTCAAGGATTTTCCTAGAGAGGAGATTGCAACAGAGAAAATCCACAACTAGTACAGCATATGCATGCAAAGTCCCTTTTCTCTACTTTAACGTTATGCCTTCGGCCAGAAGGCATCATCAGAAGAATCTTCATTCCCTCATTCTTAAGTATCACTCTGTGTATTTCAATATCCATCCCTTTTCTCCACTTGACAACACACTCTATACTCTAGAACGATCAAACATAACCACACACTCCTACACACAACATCTAAAATGCTGAGCCTAGACAGGTTCCACATTTACATAAGTCCGGGCCCAGGAAGTTTGCATGCATAAACGTTCCCTCTGCACATTTGGGATGAGCACTTTGAGTGGAACGGGAAAGAAGGGAAAATTTGGGGACGGTGAAATAGGTTGGGAGGAAAACGCGGCTTCAGTTTTTACATTCCATAACATCATCATCCATGGTTCACATGAGATCGTCTACAAATGTGTAAATTCACTTTGCTGTTGCAACTGGCGAATTCTCTACTTACTTTTATGAAGATGGCTATTGCTACAAAGAGTGTGACCCTTATTCTCCATCTTTTGCAAAACCCGTTCAGTCAGCTTGATACAAAATGTGGACATGTTTTGAGAGGCTAAACATATATATGTGCTTGTCCATTGATGCGCTTTTGTTGGTTGATCCAACATATGAAAATTGAAAGGAATTGAATAGCTAGCAAGGGATGAAAACAGGACAAGCTGTGTTAGGATATGTCATCTTCATAAAGCTTTTTCAAAGTATTTGACAAAGTAGCGAAATGGAGAGTACTTTTTCCTCTTTTGAAAATGGAAATTTATTTAATCAGCAAAGTACTACTTTTTGTGCTGGGAATAGAAAGGCATATACATAAAAAAGGGAAAGCACCTAACTCTCGTCAACTATAAAAGGCTGCGTCATCTCTGCTCAAAAGAGCAATGATGACAAGGATAGAGGAAAAGTTGTGATAATGCTAGTGGAAAAAAGGCGCATGCTACCGTGATTTATGAAAGTTTTCATGCCTCCTTGGATTCGGACCTTTGATAATGGTGAGGGGGAAAAAGAGATATGGTTGAACTCAAACATTTGTAAGTTTGACTATTTTAACGTTTCACTTATTTGCTACATCAGCTGTCGGCAGGATTTCTTCGTCTCTGCATGAAACGCTTGAAAGGCACACCAGGTACATGGATATTATGACTTTCTCACAACTTTCCACTCTTATTTCAAAAACAGAAGAGTGAAGCACGATGCTGAAAATTCAGACTTGGTCACTCAATTACATATTTATAGCTTTATACTTCTCCAACATTTTACGGATATCTCGATGGATGTACAGTGCCTAGACCTAAGGAACCATGTATACCAATGCAGATATATCTTACCATATTCCCAAAATACTTATATTCTCAATTCTTTGGAGAAAAANGTGCCTAGACCTAAGGAACCATGTATACCAATGCAGATATATCTTACCATATTCCCAAAATACTTATATTCTCAATTCTTTGGAGAAAAAGAGGGCAAAGGGGTAATATGATATGCGGGTTGAATCAGGACGGAAAAATGTTGGAAATCTTGTGATCTAACCTTCATTGCTGAGCTGCACCATATTTTATCCATTCCCTCAGGTTACCTCAAGGGAAATGACCAAATATCTGACAGTGAACGAAAGGACTCGGTCTCTCTAGTAATGAATCAATGCTTACCAAGCTGAACTGCCTAGAGAGCACTAACGTTTAGACGGTAACGGTTCTGACATGACATGATTTCTTACCGTACATATAAGTACTCAAGAGTGACTATACACATGGACATTTCTTTCGATCAAAGTGTTGTACTTATAGGTGTCTATCAATAATACGACATGCTTTTTTCTCCGACAAAATACAAGATCGCAAACTCTCCCCCACAACCACAATGTATTTTTATGATTTCCCTTTTTATATATATCATTAGTCAGGAAACTGGGTATGGTTTTGTATATTCATAGGATATTGTGGGAGCACACATTTCCACCAAAAAATACTTAACTTCTGACTATCTCTCATGCATTAAAAGCTAAACTTTCTCTAACTGCAATAAAATCAGCTACTCCACATCTTGTCATACCTGAATGGAAAGGTTCTTGCTATCTCAAGTTTCTCACAACTTTTTTTTAACAACGTCTGGAAAACCACAACAGAAATGCGCTGTTTGCCTGTCTTGCTTTTTGCTGACAACAGACTACATGAAAATACCACCACGTACAGCTTTTCATTCAAAAGTTTTGCTAGGTTGGAAGAGATGCTCAAACTCTATAGAATACAAACATTCATCCTTTTCTTCTCGACAAAAGTCAACTTTCTTGTGACATCATATACTAGTTCTCTGCTAACAAAGTCAAAACCAAAAGCACGAGTTACTAGAGAACTTTAGAAACTGCGGATGGTAGTGCGGTAGAATTTATACTATTCTACATCATATTTTATGTTACAACGCAGGTTATGAAAGAAAAGGGGAGAGAGAAAGCGAGCAAGGGAATCTTTCCTCGTGCTCTTACAGATGCAAGTTTCCATATTCATTTTATAAAGTGGGAAAAGTCAACTCAATGCCAAGTAAGCCAAACTCAGGTGATATATGCTGGGACATTACTACACTCGAGAGGAAATGAAGGAACAGTGGGAAAAACATTGGTTTCTCATATTCCTTTATGAAAATCATTTTGACGGTAGCGGTGAAGTGACCTTTTTCCTCTGGTGTTGGCATACTTTGTAGTCGTATCAAGTGATTCTTTTAGTAAGGGAATCGCAGTGAAAGGTGAAATCAGTTGGCTAACTTGAAATATGAGGAGGTAGCATAGAGGTCGTTTCTATCTCGGCACAAAGTTTGGTGAAATCATTGTGGTTTTCGTGATATCTTTTAGTCGGGTGGAATGGGGTAGAGTTACTCTCGAGCAAAATGTAACATTAGGAGTAGTCTAGGCTTAACCATTATATAGCTCATTTGGCGACCTTTTATTATGTTTTTGTGAACTGCTAAAGTGTCCTTTTACTACTGAAGAATTTGAAAGCGAAAGCAATGTAAGGGGGAAGGAGGGTGACTAAATTACACTGTATATGTGGCTCATATAATAATAAGTCATCCTTTCTCATCCTGAGATTTTCTTTTTGGGGCAAAATAAAATATTTTTACGGCAATTTTCGAGAGAAAAAAATCGGTTATCTCATTTCAGGTAAAATAGGATAAACGATTTTATAGAAGATGCGCATTATTTTGCCTTGAATGCTGGGAGATTCTTTTTGTCTATATTAATGCATCCTTGGACAATTTTCTGTTTCAGTCTCCATATCTTGTACAGGTCACAGTCATATGATACAGGTGGGGACAATTCGAAGAAACGAGACCACAAACGTCTACCGACTAATAAACTAAATGAATGTCTAGGGAATGTCTCAGTACACATCTGACTTCATAAAAAGGAAGCGCCGCTCATTTAGTCGAGGAAAAAACATGAGCTGGAAAATATTTACTTTCCTGCATGAAAATGAACCTGAACTCTGTCCCCACAAAAGTAGAAAAAGCTTTACTGTATCCCCCAAAGACGAAACCATCCCAGGAACAATCCAAACCGAGAGACAATCCTTTCTACTATTTAGCACAGTTCAAGTTACCCTTGTCATAAATGACTTTCACTTTCATTTTCCCTACTAAACCCCACCGTAAACTGAAATGGAGCCAGGGAAAGCAATTTGACGGGGGAAAGTGGAAAGGTAATATTTAAAAAAGACAGGCAGGCAGGTCCCTTGAAACCAATCTCGACATTTTGATTTTAGTGAGAAGACCTACGAGACGAATTGCTAGAGAGCAAAGTGATTTCCACGAAACAGCCGCTGTATCTTTGCCGGATGAAAACTAAACATTTTTCTTGCATTGTCACAGACTTTTTCTCTAAAGCCAACGACAACTCCAATGCATTATTTTCTACGCCTCAATTTATTATTTTTCTAGTAAGAGTGAAACTCTCAGAGAGGAAACTGCTCCAGTGGGAGCTGAGCAAAGTACAGAAACAAAAAAGAATCCTCTGTAACCCTACAGAAAAAAACTATACTATGAATACTAGTGTATTTTAACAACTAAAAAAAATGCTATTATATAGACTCATGTGTTTGAACCTTTCCAAAAATACCATATTTATTTTTTCAGACACCTCCAACAGCTTTAAAACAGAAAGAGGAAAAAGTTGTCAACCCACCTGCCGGTTACTTTTTCTTTTCTCTCAACTCTCAAAAAACTTTCCCTGCTTTTAACTCTGTGACATGCAAAATTGTGCTAAAGTGCTGAGCTGAACAGGGAAAGGAGTGCAAGTTTAAGACGTGAGGAAATGAATTCTGCCAGTCTCAGGTACACCATTTATAACTACGTGACCCACCATCTGAGCACTGCTTACTTAGCCATATATTCATCTTTCACTTTTTTCATACTTTTCTCATAGTCGTTTGTTTAGAGAGGAGAAAGACCATCCTGTGAAATCCTACCAGACTACAAACAGCCACTAGCGAAATTATACAAAGGACAAATATGCATTACTACATGTTAGGGGGAAAAACTGCAGGCAGTCCTACCGCTACTACCATAGCAGTTGTACAACAGTGCAAGTGGGTTGCCAAATACTCAGGTAGAAATAAGACCTTATTTGTCACTGACTTTCTTCTGCTCTGCATTCTTTCAAGCTTTCTTCCTTCCTCGCTTACTGACTTTTCCTCACTTGAAAAATGTGCACAAACGTTTTGGTCTTTGCAAAAGAGACTAGAGAATACAATACACAGGTAGCATACCGAAAATATTTACATAACTATTGCTAAACATAGCAATGCGTAGTTTTTCTTCTTATTTTCTCTGGAAAATGAAACGTTCACATCTGTTTCTTAGTAGGGCACTACGTGCTCACTTATTTACATGCTTGGGTGGTTCTATAAAGGATTTCCTCGAAATCACAACTGCCATTTATTATGAAATACGAAACACACAAATGTAGGATGTATATTTGCATAAGCGTCGACAGCAGGAAAAATTGAGAATATGTACAAGTAAAAATACCAAGTAGTACTGACTACTTGACTACACGTGGGGATAGGTATGATCCTGAAATGTTAGTGTTATGCGTGTGCCGTTCTATATTAACGTGGAAAGGATTTCTTCGTAAATAAATATGTAATTCCATTAAAGTTTTGGCAACATGTTGTACGATTCTAGGAGAATGGCAGGTGAATACTGAGTGAGTAAAGTCTTGAACAAATAAAGCATCCCTTTTTTCTAACTCAAAAGGCTTTTTTAGGCTTCTTAATCTGGAAACCTTCCTACAGCCAATATGTTTATATACATATACATATATCAAGATATAATGATAGCCAATATATTTTCGACTTTAGACAGCTATAAATAATTTTATCATCATAAAGCCAGACACACACGTAAAGCATGAAAAATGGAAAGTGCCAAACAATTGATTTAAAATCCACGATAGGGATAGATTTTTCTCAGATTACCTCAGTATCCAGTTTCTGAGCTTTAATGGGCTTCTGGGTTGTACCATGTTTCTGGAAAGGAGAAAACATTCATTTTAGCTTTCGTCTGACAAGATACGCATGCACGTCAGGTTTTCTATGGAATAAATCTACTTAGATTTTTATTAAAAGCGTGGCGCAAGAGATACGATACAGATAAATCCATAAATACAGATTATAAGCCGATATATATTGGAGTGATGTCATCATATCATGTATCAACCTTTTAAGGATGTTTTATTCAAGAGCTTTCAAAGCTAAGGGTTATCAGCATCTAAACGCTTAGATTTCTGCTTAGGCATATTCAACTTTTGCGGTAGCGATTTAACTGCATCCAAAATCCTTGTCACTTTATAATAGTCTTTTAGCCAGCCTATTTATTCTAAAGTGCTTGGAAAGCCAAAGCATTTAAACTTTAGCAATGCATAAAACAAATATAATTAGATAAGCTGGCTTCACAGGTTGATAGGGAGAAAGAAATTATTGGAATATTAGAAAAAGAAAAATCTCGTGTTACTTTCACTCATCAAGAAAATTCTCAACTTGAGTTAAACAAGGTAATTTTAAAAGCCACCATAAACGACTAGTAAAACAGCTTTGAAAGTTAGTGCAAGTAGGTCGTCGTGTACCGAGTATGCAACTTCATCTTCGGCGGGTAAAGCTCCTGTTTGGGTAGAAGTTGTTTGACCAGTTGTTTGACCAGGTGCCACAGCTGGTGGTTCTGGAGGTGGTGGTGGTGGTGGTGGATTTGGAGTGACAGGGTAGTGATTTTGCTGGACAGGACACGACTATACATTCAAACATTCAAAAAAACGTTACATACATACTGACAATGAAAAACTTTCGCTTTGGCTGACTTTCCCTTCATATCTGTTTCTTCAAAAGAGGACCTAATAATTTTCAAAAAATTCAAAAAATTCTAAATGCACTCTGAATTTGAAAACCCACAACATTAAAACTTGAAAACATATTGTGTAGTGTTATCAATTAGTGTTAAATTGCAAAGCTGGAGTCAACATTCGAAAGACTAAGTACTGATTATAGCAAAAAGGAATAACAGTGTTTGGATCTTAATGGCGGAAAAGAGTATAAAATTAGTGTGAGTACAACAAAAACTGTGAGTTAAAGGCAGATGAGTGTTCTATGTTCGTCGAAAAAACACGGTCAAATATTTGTGTAAAGTGTAGCATTAGATTTTTATGGTTATATAGCTCTTGTATAGACATATTTTTAAGTTTGCCCATACAACTGTATTGATTTGATTTGAAAACGCTCTCTCATATGAATATAACATAAACCTGATAAGTGAAGGAGAAAAAAATACCATTTTATAGATAGCTATTACATCAACCAAAAATTGTAAGTGAATGCGTCAATCTGAATGATATCCCTACCACTGCTCAATCCTAAAAGTGTAATAACAATAAGTGTTAATGTTATTAGAGATGATGACAATGATTATGCTTCATTCTTTAACATAAAGACTGAACTGTAATTCACTACATCATTCTGACTCTATGTGCCACTCCCATTTCCGGGCAAGCACTTCAAAGAAAAAAATGGATATTGATGAAGACGCCAGTTTACGCTTGACATTCTTAGAGCGACAAAAAAGCTAGCCACACGTAATAGCCTTTCACATATTATCTTTCTATTTGAACTAGCACTAATTTTTGTTTCAGTGTCTTCCTCAATGTTCCTTCAAAGACGGAAAAAACTATTTTAGGAAAGTTGCTGAGCTCAGATAAAAGAAAGTAGGATAACAGGAGTGAAACAAGAATTGCTTTCACATAGAATTACAACTTTTCTCTTCTCAAGCAAAACTGTTTGGGACAGTTCAAAGAAAGTGCCATTCCAGTTTGGACAGGGCGATTTCTTTCCCTCTTCCTTTCCCATTTTTCCTCATTCACTGAACAGGATTTTTTTGCAAGTGACACAACTGGATTCCCTTGTCAAAACCCTTGTTCAGTTTAGAGATTTGGTTTTATCAGCATTTATCCCTCGAGCTACTCCGTCGTTTATACACTTTCTTAATACTTCATTTTCTCATGAATGTAGACAGAAGTATAAAAATCCTCACCCATATCCGACCTCAGATATAGATTGTTAATAGTACAAAAGTTTTTTTCCTCTTCTACTAGTGCGCCTCTATGAATTGAATGAAAGGAAAAAAGAGCAATGCTGAAAGTTCTGAAAATGTCAGTTTTTCTCCGCAGTACTATGAAAATGTGGTGATAAGAAAACAATACTCATAACGCTCCTTGTTCTCCCTATATAACTTATTCGTACAGGAAAAGTTCCCCGCAAAGAAACTTACTTTGTGGAAATCTCACAATTCGAATTGTACGACTTCTCTATCTTAAAAAAATCTCCATCGTCTACTATCAAGGAGTGGCGTCATTTAGTATGTACTACATTAAATGGAGATAGGTGATGGTAGTACTAAAGTCTTTTTATGCCTAGTGGCGCCATATTAAATCATTCATAGACACATCATTCCCAGCAAGGTTACGCATTCCCCTTCAACAAAAAGACATTCAAGTTTTACTGCTATTGAAGTAGTTGTAGTTACTGTAATGGGAGCGTAATAATACTTCGGTTATCCTGATAACCTCCCAAGCGCTACAAGATTGACCCTCTTTGCCTCAAGCTTTCAATTGTTGAGGGTATAATACATACGTAAAAAGGATAGGCCCATATACTTACCTCTTGCGAATGTTCGAGATGTTCAGTAAAATTTTCTGCTACTTCTTCAAGGCGGTCAGCATCCGTCGTTAGTGCCGTATTTCTAAGAACCGCGACTAAGTCTGATGCATCTTTGGAAGAACTTATCATCTCGGAAGCCTGGGTAAGGAGAAATGAAAAACTTTTTATATTTATTGCGAATTTTCTACAACTTTGTGTAAAGTACAAGGAAGGAGGAAAAAAATGTTCCAAAGTAAGTCGCTGTATGCAACTTATATTTTTGGATAAAAAATAGAAAGCTTGTACTTTTTCTTTAAGTTACCTGTCATACGACAAGTAATACATGGATGTTTATTTATTTCCCAAAAAAACTTTTCCATTATTGACGGAATATGTAACCGTATGTAACAGACGTTACTTTGAAAATCTTTAAGTTGTACAGAAAAGCCTCTTAGTTTCCTCATCTTATCGGATAAAGTTAGCACATTTACGTTTACGCTGATATTATTCAAGTGTAAGTAGCAGAGTGAAATGATATAGAAATTGATACCTAAGGAGAAACAACGTCCATTAAGACTACTCATGTACATAAACACAAATGACACGTTCATCATCCAAAGCAACGAAACAGCTATTGGGGCGAAACTACACAGAATTTCTGAATTCGAGAACAAATAGCACGTTGGGTGCTACTAAAACGAGAATAATATTTACCTACCACCCAGATTTTACTTTCTACTTTCTGCAGGTGTAACTTTAACTTACTTGTTGAAGGGCGGTTTCTTGCAGCTGGGCTCGAAGCTCGTAAACTGATTTGATGGTACCATCAATCGCTTCCCCTAGCTCACTGGAAGGACTGTCTTTCTGTTCAGGCTAAAAAACATCAAATTTCTTGTTGATCAAAGTATTTACAACAATTTAATTTAATTTATTATAATATAAATTACAAGCGTGAACCCGTCTGAACCTCTAATCATTTTCATTTTCTCAACACGTTCATGGCTATTAAAGAATATTATGTCCGGCGTTGTTCAATTTAATGCAATGATTAGAATTTGTAACATGTGAATAATACATCTATGGCCGTCTTCATTAATGAATTGTGATTTTTCGAGAGAAAAAAGAGAGTATAGGAAGGAACCTTGAAGTGTCTCTCTTGACTTTGGCCAAAAGAACTTCGTGTCATATCGCAAAATCTTCCATATACTTCCTTATCACTATCCCATTTTCCTACATGCTGTCAGTGGCTCTGGTGGACTGATTAAATAAAAAAGTTTACATGCAACCCCCGCGACAACAACAATTTTCTTTTATAGCTTGTACGACACCGTGAAGACTGAAGACAGGACAGGGAATGATAAACCACATAATCAAGGAATATTACCACATCCAGTAACAAGCTGAAAAGTTTGATATAATGAGCATCTACACAAGAGATAGATGATAATAAGATTACCAACATACTCCAAGGGTACGTAATAAAGGTAAGTGCACACACATAGCCTTCTATACCTAATCACATTTTATATTCTACATAGTCAAGTCACTGAAGCATTATATTGCTATATTTATTATGTATGCAACTTAATGAGATTTTACTTCCAAGTTTATATATACGAGCGTCGTAATGCGCTAAACTTTCAAAGTATGACAAAAGAAGATAGAAGCTGCAACTGAAGGATACAAATATTTCACATTAATAGAACCTCGCAATCCACCGTAAGAAGGATTTTCTCTATAATGCTGGGCATGCTGGTGTACTCAAGCAAACAATCCTTTAAGAACATTATTTCATCAAGGACATCAGTAAGGAGATAACCATGTAGTAGCGTTAATACCCTTAGTCAATGTATCCATCTATCCCTTTTTTATTTATCATTATAACTTCAACTATTTTTCTCGCTTACAGTGGTGTTAGTGTTGACGTCGCCATTCTTCTCAAGTAATTTGGAAAGCATGAGACGTGTAACGAAAAAAACTTTCTCTCATGCTGATTTGGATACAACAGTCTTGAAACATATTTATGAAGAGGAATTCCACCCATTGGGTCATCATTACTGGGAAATGACGATTTAAACAAGTTTCTGTCTAGAGGAGAGACCATGAAATGATATATGTACCTCTCTTTTTTGATAAGGTGAAGGCTGCAAGCTCAACATCTCTTCATGTCAAGTTTATATTGAAAACTTTATCCTTTAAAAAAACCTAAGGAAAAAGTCTCTCGGGGGATTGTAAGGGAAGAGCTCATAATGAAAGAATTAAATTGCTCTCAAAGTTGGATTGAAATATAAAAGTTAGCAAATCATATAGTTCCCCAGTGATAACGAAACATATTTGTAAAATCTATAAAAAAAATGTAGCCTTTTCAAAATAACAAAAAAATACTCGAGATGATGAGGGTCTTGAATTTTATTGTCATTAAACTACAAACTTGTCCTTCCAATCAAGACGTATGGGTAATGCATCATCTTTATAACTACTCACTGAGACTCAATCCCAAACTGATCTTACTTTTTGGAGGAATAACTTATACATAAAGGAGATTTTATATCCGTGGAAAAGTTCCATTCATAAGTAGTAAAAATAGAACCCTCCAAAAACTTTTAGTTTGTCAAAGAGTAATCATGTATTTATTCTGAAGAAGAAAAAAAACACTCGGTTGATTCTCGTTCATGAAACAGTAGCACGTCAAAATGAATGAGAAATGATGAAGAGCTACTTCAGAGATGAAGATGTTTGCAAGCTGTGTTGAGTTCTTTTAAAAAGAAAAAAGCACTACGACTCCAAAAAGTACCATCCCCAAATTTCTCTACCATACAAAAAATGGAAATCCTTTTCTACTTTGTGTGATAAAACGGAGTCAACCATTTTAAGTGGATTCTCAAAATGAAATTAAAACAAATAATAACACATGCTTCACCCCACGTATTTTGGAAAAACAAGTATTTTTTGTCGTTAGTAATTTTGCAGCCATATAGGTCGAGTCAACTGAAGACTACTAATCGTTAGAATTTCAAAACTTTGACAAACATGGTGAAATTAGGTTGTAAAAACGGATTCCAGTCATAAAACAAATCTCAACTTGAGATCCTCTGTAATTAAACGTGAGGTGTTTTCCCCTATGCTCATGAAACCAATCAAGTTAACGAAAGCACTTAAAGTTGCAAACTGTTTATTTATTCGAGCACAGTGAAGCCGTTTTTTCCCGACGACATGGAGGTGATTTTGAAAGGAATTCTGAAATGTATATGTCTTCAACCTTGTAATTCCTTCTCGTCTTTCGTTCTTGTCAACGAATTAGCACGTCGCGAAACGAGAGGATTGTGAAGAGCAGCAAGGCTCCTTGTGATATTTCACATCACTACTTTCTTTGATGGTAAATGCTATTAATGCTCCTATGCTTTATTTCTTCCTCTTGCGCTTCCCTTCCACTTTCATTGACAATCCCTTTGATAAGAGACACGGAATTTTCTCTTTAGCTCTTCCTTCCTTATTTCGTTTCCAGGTTTCGCCTCTCCAAGAGAGAGAGCAAAAAATCTAACTTGTCTCGTACCATTAACAGTAACGAGGAAAAAGTTGAGAGAAATGTATTAAGTATTGAGTTATATACATACAAAGTTCGTATTGTAGACTGCACAATGTACAAACCTTATCTGTATATTTATATATAGAGGTCTTCCACTACTGCATGTTTTCCTTTTAAGCTAAAACCATGTTGCAGAGATCAAACGAAAACTCATTTTTCCTTTTCCGTTATCATACACAGCCAAGCATGTTGAAGCTCAAGCATTTCGATTAATATTTTTCTCCCTTTCTCTCTTTCAGATTCCACTTCCTCTCCAATTTCTTGTACGTGTTCCACATTGGTTACACATTGTACATAAATTGGAGAAACACAAAGGCATGTATCTGTTATAAAATGTACGTTGGAAGAATAACGATACAAAAGCATTTCACACAGATGGCATGGTGTCTTGTTACAGAGCTGAAAAAACAACTATTTAGAAGGCCTGCCTCCAATACCAACAAGAAATATGTCGGCATTTCTAATCTTTTTTGTCCTACCACTAAACACTTGAAACTAAACATCGTTCCGTTATGACTAGTTTGTAGTAAAACAGTCAGAAAGACATGTGTTGGTTACTTATGGCAAATATTAATATTTAATGACAGGTTTATTTCTTTTTGCTTTGCTATAGTTGGAATTTTAGAAGAGTTGACAATTTTCTGCCTGAGAGGAGTCTTCATAATTACAATATCGTGTCAAGAAGATCTTCGAAAAATGAGCTCCGTTATGATTTTTCGTGTGAATTTTGCATGCCACAGTTCTTTATCAGTGTATTTTCGTTCAGGGAGCTGAGTTAAGTTGTAAAGTTTTATTTCAGTCTTACTTATAAACATAAAAATCACGAAACCAGAAGCGGTTTCTGAACCAACGCAAGCATACCTTTTCTGAATAGTATTAACCCTTAAAGCAAAAAGAAGTAATTAATATTTTTATTTGTTCATCTGGATATACTTAACATACTATGTAACTTTAGAAAATTTATTAAAATTCTTAAGGAAATCGTACACTTTTTACTTCATGCTTTATAAACCAATAGGAACTTCATATTGCAAACTTCAACGATGATGTTAAGTTTTGTAAATTTATAGTATGTGATACAAAAGGTAACTACTGAACTAAGTCTGGATTATTGACATGTTGGACTATAAAATGTGTTTAAACTCAATAAAGACATCTACATTGTTGCTATCTGAGGATCTTCAAAACTCCTTGTCACTCTTAGACTGGTAAGCTAAAAGAGGAATTCATCAATTCGACCCTTTCCACCAACTCATCCTTCCCCAACAACGTTAGCTGTACATGAGCCAATGTCATGTCCAACAATATTATTGCTCTTCTCGTCTATAACAGTCAACGATTTCTCGTCTATCTGCTCGAATGACATGACCAGTGGGGCATACTCGTAATTCCTTTGTAGTAAACGAAAGGATATTGCAACTCCTTTTACCACAAGAGCTGTTTTTGCAATGACGTCAATAGTACCTCTTCTCCAAAGTATCAAATAGTTCTCAGGCTCTTGTATCTGTAAGCAAATGCGCCCTTCACACGCTTCGTTACTGTCACCAGTTTTCAATTTTAAGTAGCTCTACTCATACATCTACGTTCTCTGGCATTAGTGTAAAGTATAGAGGGAAAGAGCATGGGGTCTCTAGACGTCATACCGCATGGATTTGCTTTCATCCTAGTTGAGTTTACCCTTTTCACACATTCCGCCTAGGTATATTCCCAAATATTGCATTTCATTTCCGCACATCACTGCGTTTCAATAGAAGTAGAGCATAGTACAGATCCATGAGCAAGTGTCACCAGAGGAGGGAGAAAAAATGACTTGACTTGAAATTGTCCGCAGTTTTCATTCTCTTTTATACTTTCTCCAAACCCTACGCAATTTCCACTCTTTTTGTCGTCCAGTGAGTTGCTACACATTCCAATTTATTTCCTAGACGTGATATCAGCTAAATTTCCATCTTTTTCACAACACCCAACCACCTTTGGCTTTGTATGAGAAAATGCATACCCAAACTCCGCATTCATCATTATCAACCTTGGCACCATTCTAAACTCGCTTTCTCAACAAAATAACTCATAATAAAAGGTTGTATATTGAAACTATAGGGAAAACAGGATATTCGCACACGAGCTGTTAGAGCTTCAAAGGGAATTCAGGTGTTTATTCTGATTATAGCTTCTCTCCGCTGTATAAGCACCTCATTTCAGAGGGTTATTGTGTGCCTTGCAAATCTTGATCATGTGAATATAATCTACTCAACAACGTTGTAGATGAGATGACCCTTTGAAATAAACTGTGAAGGTGCACCACCAAGAAGGAAATTATGTCATTGTCTACAGATAGACCTCCCTATTTTACTTTAGTACAAAGGCATCCTATATTTGTCACAGAAAGCTAACCTAATCTAGTAGAATTGTTTACACATCGAGTGAACAATTAATGTATTTGGGAGTGATTGTAGAGGAAACAGTTTCCTGATGGGATTTTTGACGAGTTGATATTAAGATAAAAACATTGATGTAATGAAACACGCAGCAGTCCTCTATAAAATTCAGGTAAATAAATTGAAATTATTTGTTAGCGCACTGTTACATCTATCTGATTTAGAGTTATTTACTTGGTAATGACGCCCAAAATGGGACGAGGAGAACGCACAATTTCCTGATTTTGAGAACCACACACACAGCCTCAAAAAAGGATGGTGAGATTTTTATTGGCTGAAGTGAAAACATACGACCGGATATAATGTACTTCACACCACACTCACAACCAGTGATGTAGAGATTTTCGAGGAGATGGAAAAAAAAGTCGAGTGGAAAGATGAAAACAAGCGAATCTCATTGTCAGCATATATAAATCAAATGCTTTCCAGTTATAATGACCTAACGTAGTCAGTAGCGGGGAATGGAAAGTCGGTGTACAAACCTTGCCTTATAGAGTGATTCATGTAAAGTATTTTTATTCATGAATTCGAATTGAGCACTACTGTTTTGTTGCTTTATAATGAGAATTCTAATGGAAAATGTGGTTTCTAGTTCCACAATCGTACTCTACGAGTGGAATACATGTACATAGTCAAGCTTAGCCGAAATGATTCAGTCCTATTTCCTCTGACACATAAATGCTATTGAATTAAGCCACATATAACTCACTCAATTTGGCATGTAACTCGATAATACATAATTGTATATTTTATACATGTAAGTATATAGTATTAACCATTTCGTTGGAAGTTTGTAGTTAGAACTCGAAAATAGAGTTAGCATAACACTTTCTCGTTTGGCTGTCACACATAGTCAAATGCGGAACTATTAGTTTGAGTTGGGGTTATGCCATGAATCGCTTTTTATATATTTTTCTTGAAGAAAAAGACAGCTTTTTTGTAAGCAAGTTTGGGGGTATTCATGTGAAACCAGGTAGTACAGTTTTTGTAACATGCAGTTTAGTTTACTCATAGTACACACAAGTTTGGAAACAGGGCATTGTGAGATTCCTATACAGTAGTTGCATCAAAAATTATCTCAATATTCATACAACGCAAAAGTTCGACGAATGCATTGGACATCAAACAAAAGTTGAAGACTTCACAATATTTTTGTTCCAAGCCCTCATCCACGCTTGTAATTCATTTGTAAGCATATCTAAGATAAAATTTAATAACATACTTAACAATTAAAATATTTAAAAGCTTACGTGAAGCAGACCGACCCTTAGTAGCTGGTTCAGCTGCAGTCGCACCCGATCACAGAGGAGTAGAATAGTTTCTCGATGTTCGTGTGTTGTATACGCGGAATCAGTAAAGTCCTGCAAATATTTTAATAAAATTAATCACAAGTCCAAAAGCAATAATAAAATATTTCCATCAAACATATTACATTCTTGGAAGCCTCAACATAGTTTTTCCTTTAGAGTGGTAATGAAATCCAAACGAAATTTCCATTTTACATACCAGATTCAAAGCAAGTGCAGATATAAAATGCAAATTCTCTCATATAATTTTTAAACTTTAGCAGCAGCTCTGCAAGTGGTTCCACACCACCACAAATGTTTGTACACGAGAGGGGTAGAGGGGTAGTTATTTAGAAGTGTAAGTGAATTCTAGAACGCTGTAAACTACAGAATCTCCCATACGCCTGGATTTTATAGACCATTACTCTCATTTTTTCCTCGTTTCATCAGCATTTTTCCCATGAGGGATCGGAGCACAGCTGGTTGGACTTCAAATGGACAAACAGTAAAACCTTTATTTGCAGCTAATAATGAGCGTTTGGGAAGCATCAGTGGATTTTATGCCCTACTTTTGTAAAACTCTCAGGATCCATTATACCTAGAAGAATGTGTAGGCGTGTATATTAAATGAATAAACAACAGCAAAAAAACTCACTTGTATTCTTTCCAAGATGAACTCCAGAGTAGCCGGAAGTTGTTGTCTGGCTTGTGGTCCCACAAAAGTCATCTTGGTAACTTCGACTTGGTCGAGAAAGCGTTGTAATGATGAGCTCACCGAGTGGTTCCCATCCCATTCATCCTGTGATCAGAATACAAATAAATAAACCAAGTGTGTAAAAACAGACACATTAAGAGAGTCTGGATTCCGGTCTCGATAGAAAAACGCTGAGGCTGATGGAGAAGTGGGTACCAATAAACAAAATTTATTATACATCAAACCATCCCATCTCACAATGTAATATTATTCTTCGGTATGTCTTTGTTGTAATATTATTCTTTTTAGAGGTCTCTTTGTAGGGAGTCCATGCGATAAATTTGGCATTGTTTTCCTCTCCGATTTTTTTACGGAATTCAACCAAGTCACGTTCCCATCAAATTAAACTTCTTTCGGCTCTCGGTTTTTTTTCTCGAGAAGGCTAAACCAACTGGTACAGCATTAACAATTACGTATTATTACAATGATTCCTTTTTCTTAGAAGTATACCCACCCAGCGTGGGTGCTATAAACAGAAGACAGAGCAAACAAAAGAAAAAAAAGAGAAAATCGTAGTGAAGCCTCGAATGACCCATTAAGGTCAAGCTGATGAACTGCTCTCTCAGCTAAAATGTGTTTCCGTGTGAAACTCTATCGCTTCTTTGTACAAGAATCATGTGCATTGCTACATGAATATATATACGTGTGTGAAACATATCTTCAAAAAAAAACTTGGAGACAGATGCTGCATGGTGTGTAATTCTGTCACATTGCCTTTATGTCATTTGCCATGTAGTAAGTGCCTGCATGTTCGCATTGGCTATTTAAGCATACAACCTATCCCTTGATAAATAGGGGAATTCTTATGCTTGAGAAAACATATGCCTTTTAAATTATTATTGCTACATAGGATTTTGGAGAAAACAAAGCTATCAAAATGTATGTGTGTACTTTCTCTGCTAACCATATTATAACGTTTTGTGTATGTGGTATACCTTTTCACTTCCCCTCTTGAGTTTCACACTGTCGTCTTTTTGTGGATGGTGAAAGTTGATATTTATAAGAGGTATAAAATAGAATGCTAGATCGGAGATGCTAACAACGTATTTTTATAGTCGCCACGAAATTTGTCTTGTGGCTCGAAATGTAAGTGGGCTTTTCTATGTCCTTTGTATTTGAAAGGGAATAAAGTGTCTGTCCATTCAAAGGCAATGTGCCATGAATAACTTTCCACTGTCCACAATTTTACAATACAAGAATTGCAACGCAAAATGTAACAACGTCTTTGAAGGCGTCTCCAATGCAATGAACGGTAGAGTCAAATCTGCATTGGTTACGTTCAGCTGTAGGCGTATAGCTAATCTTCCGTATAACTATGTACTCACTTCAAGACATTCCCGTTTGTATCGTTTTGTGAAGTCTCATTAAGTAATTTCGATTAGTATTTGCTTCACATGGGTAACATGTACCTTAGAATTTACCACGTGAAATCCGTATCCTAGAATTTCGAATGGCGAGAAATACATTAATATTCATAATGAAAATGCATTTCAATGCTATATGACTTCACGAAACGGAACAGACAGTGGAAATAGTAACTTTGTAATTTCGTAGTAAGCAATTAAGATTCATATTTTAGATAAAAATCCCACTATCTATGCCAGACTTCATGGTTCCCACAGGCAGATTATTGTTATGGATGATGTGATACACAATGCGTGACTAATTTAGTGAATGTGACTACAGAACCAGAATCTAAAGTTAGTGACAATAAGTGATGTGAATTGAATGGCTAACACCATTCTATTCCTAAGGACTTGAATGAGTAGAATTTGTTACGAGTTTTCAGCAAAGAGGAACACAATTAGTAAACCTATTCTGCATGATCAGCTAGG
Source organism: Sinodicranocentrus sp. ZH6 (assembly GCA_027743935.1). NCBI lineage: Eukaryota > Metazoa > Arthropoda > Collembola > Entomobryomorpha > Entomobryidae > Sinodicranocentrus > Sinodicranocentrus sp. ZH6. The sequence continues at coordinate 3,593 of JAHZNA010003587.1, read as the reverse complement.
AACTCAGGGACTTTGCGAGTATGCATCCTTGATGCATTCATAGTTAGCAAAATATACAGATATATATGTATAGCGGTTCCATTATGTTCAGCGGTACACAAAAACCTGAATATGTTCACATCTATAAATGAGACACAAGACATATTAGAGCCTCCATGTGAGACACTGATGGAGAGTTTGCCCATCCCCACTTAAAACAAAGATTTTCCTCATTAGTCAAAAAAGTTTATAATTAATGAACGAGGCAAACAGGAAAAAGTTGTTCTTGATGGATGGGAAAATTACATTAGTGTAGAAGTGGAAAATGTGATTGTTGGAGTTTTCTTAGCTCAAATCAGCACCTCCTTGAAAGAGGAGTTCGAAGCTACGTGCTCGTAACTGGGCTTGACGCTAATGAAATTTTCTACATGCATCGTTTTGTCCCTAGTGTTTTAAGTTGTCATCAAATTATTCACCAAATGTAAAAGGTTACTCATTTTAGACTAATTCATAACTTTTCCGCGAGAAATTTTACTTGTCCATATTTGCTAACACAATTAGTGTTAATATTAACATTTGTAAAGTCTATTGAACAGGTACAAACTGAATTGAAGACTCTGTACAGAGGTGTAATAAATTTGTGATAAAATTATACACCACAGACTCGGGGCATATTGAGACATACCATTTTGTTTAAAGTTTGGTAAATTAAATCAACCAACTATTTATTTTATTATTAAAAAAATTGCTTGAAATTACCTCCTTCGGATTCCTATTGGGTTGGGGAGCGGATGGACAGGCGATAAGGGACGCAGCTGAGTCAACAACGCCGTCTTTTACAACATAATGTATTAGATCCATGGCCCTTCTCATTTGGCAGAAAACAGTGTCACGATTCTCCCGAGCCGAAATGCTTTCAGGATGCCTGAGACAAGTCTGAAAGTTAAAAAAAACTGGCATGAGCATCAAGAATTTTTCCGGGACAATTCCTAATTTATTTAAATTGCATTCAAGGCATTTGTGACATGAGTCAATTTCCTCGTCTTAAAGTCATTTCTAGTTGTAATCCTGAATGAAAAACTTTATCCATATCCATCAATGAGTAATAAGCAAAGCAAGTAAGCAAAATATTTACGTCAAACACAAATGACAATAACTTCTAGGAAATTTATAGTGACTAAAAAAGGAACACAATCATAGAAAAGAATGTTTTATCCACTGATGCATGTTCATGAGCAGATAACGGGAAAAGGAAATGATGAAAAATAAAATTCCTAAAATCCAAAATGTCATAGGTCACCTCACTTTCATACAATACGACAGACAGAAAGGAAGAATATGTGGGTTGGTATGTTACATCGTTCGTGATTTGGGATTTTTTGGGAATCTCTTTTAGTGAACGTTCGTGTACTCGTCTACAAGAAATGAAAAGGAATAGGCGAGAGAAAGAGATGCCAAGTTACACAAGATGTACTTTCATGGGTCTTTGATTTCTGTCATTTCACTTCAACCCTCAATATTGTAACTCTAGGAATTCCTTTTTCTTCTCAAGTAAACGCTAATATAAAATGTGACATGAGCCGACCAGTGAGAAAACCACCCTTTTGTTCCAACCGAACGAAAAAAATTCTTGCTTGAAATAAAACCCTACTGCTTCCTTCCGTTCGTAAAAAAAACTTTTAGACATATTTCCAGCATAAATGCTAGAGGAGTTATGTGGTTGATATCTTTTATTTACTTTGGTATTTTAGGTAGGCTTTATTCTGCACAAGACAGAGGGCTCTTAAAATTGTACCGTGAAAGGACCGGTCGAATGAACAAACCATTTACTCTTCCACAATGCTTTTGGGTCTTCCTATCTCATTTCTTAATGGAATTTGAGGATACCGAAAGGATGAACCCGAGGATGTTTTATCTTGTCCCCGCTGACGCATACTCCTCACACTAGTCATCTAGTAAAAGTGCATTCCAACTGTTCGTCATGTGAAAGCGAACTTATGTAGACTTGAACTTTGTAAAAATGTGAGCAAAATATTTTGGATTAGTTGTAATTCATTTAAAAGAAGTTTTACATCCTTTATTTTAATAACTCTTGAAGATTTTTTTTACCTACAGACCTTAAATCAAGTTAAGACGAATCCTATCTTGAAATCGGTTTAATCTAATCTCTTGATAAGACACAATACAACTTTAAATCCTCACGTTTTGAAGCTTATAAACGAAAGCTGGTAAGACAACACAAGGAAAATACTCGATATGTTAGTTTATCCACTAGCAAAGGGTCTACATCTATCCCACACGGAATGCAACAAGAATTAAAACGAAATTGAAGGGAAAAAATAGTAAAGAAAACTTGAGTAGAACCCTTGAAATACAATATTGCTTTAGTTTACTGACACAGCATGACAAAAGTCACGTTCTTAGGTGTTGAGATGGTATCGACAATCACATGCGAATTGGAAGGAAAAAATGTCATTCACAGAAAAAAACACGAATGCACATTCACCCATGAACACGAATCCTTCAACTCTTTCACTCCTAAACTATATTTCGTTTTCACATTTTGCCACAATAAATTCAGGGACCTACGACCATATTCATCTTTCCAACTGGACTCTATTTCTTATCTATCAAATCAATGTGTAGTACATGAGGAAAGAGTGAAAGGCATCTTTCCAAAGGAAAACCTTTCACAAGAGAAAAGCCAATATCAAAATCTCCACATGGCCAAACACGTACATCACCAGACAAACCTAAATCGATACAGGAAAACGAAAAGGAGGAATTATCTTTTGTAATACTGTGGTATGTTGAGCCACAGCTTAAGCCATGACGCAAAATTCAATCCTACCTCTGACTTTAATTCTCTTGGAGCAGATTTTCTCTGACTGAACATTTTCAAAAAAAATCCTTTAAGCTCAAACTCGCAAAGTTAGATTCCCTCTGTGGATATACTTTTGTAGAATTCTTTTACTTTATTTATCGTTTCTCTTTTCTACCAACTTGATTGAACTTCATCAGCGAAAAAAAAACATCTCTAGGGAAAGAAGAGTCACTCTTTGTAAAACTTATGGAGCAGAATTGACTAGTATTTTACAATACTTTATTCATCTAAGAATGTGGTGACGTTATATAGTGGGGAAGTTATTAGAAAAGCTAAATCCCTTTTGCCTTCAGTTTCAATAGATGGGGTGCATGCACTGCCCAGTTAATTCGTAATCATATTTCACATGTTTTTTTTGTTTTTTTTAATTCGAAACGAACATGTCAAGATTACAAAACGGACCTTTGCCTCTTCTTTGACAAGAGGTTGTTATTGTAACGTTACGGAAGTCGACACTTATCATAGAGAAATTTCATCATCAGCGTAATGGTAAATTTTAAATCAGACATTTTGGAAAATTATTGGAAAATCAAAGCACTTCTTATTACTTCTTATATTATATATGTATATACTTTGAATTCTGTGATTACAACTGCCTCGTACCTTCGTACTCTTACGTGGGTAATTTGGGTTGCTTTAAAGCATTTTTATTGAGCTCTCATTTAAACATGGCTTAACATTTTCATTCAATTTTTTCTACATAATTACCCTCAAGCATTATACACGTTTT